>JAECUM010055406.1:0-24200 GCA_016617855.1 Megalonaias nervosa | reverse complement strand
TTTCAAGATGACCATTGCAGCAATCATACTGTCTGTGCCGATTGGCATCATTTAAGACCAACGTTACATCATAGAGCTTGAAGTTAAGTAACAAGACCAGGTAAAACCAAAGCAGCATTCAAGTCTTCCAAAATATAAATTTACTTAAATAACATATGAAATCAAACACTGAGAGAATTAAACATAACTTAAAATGTACAAATTCCAAGCATGTAAACCTAATTATCCTACCAACGTCTCACTAATCCAGAAACTATTCCAAAGTATTCTGAATGAAAGTTCTAAAGTGCTTATTTCCTACCATGATAACATTCACTGAATTTAACAGTTATTAATCCAAATGTTTTTACTTCAATGTAATCCTGTGAACGTAGAATATCACGTAAGTCCTTGCAGGTTTCGCATAATCTGAGAGAATTAGTTATATATTCAAATCCTTGAAGAAATTCACATAATCTTCCAAGTACTTTACTACAGTGCTAACTGGTCACCGAATTAAAGAATTTAAAATATAACTGTCATAGGCTCAAATGGCTTACATAAAAACTATATTATAATTTAAATGACGATACAGAGAGCTGTAGCACCGATGAGACATCTTATGAAGTTTTTTTGGAGAAAACCCATGCTGATATGATCATCCATTCAGAAGTAGTAGTGATTACAAGATGTTTAAGATGGCCACCATGGTGGCCATATTGTATGTCAGATTCTGGAACAAATAGACAACAAAAGGAAGTCTTTTGGTCAAAATGCCGGTATGACTTTCTGTTTAGCTGAAGAAGCAATAACAAGATTTTATGATGGCTGCCATAGTGGCCATTGTGGATATCACCTCTACAAAGTTTTCATTCATGACCATTAAAAGCCTTTTGGTGAAACCAAATGTCTATATAACTATCCATTCAGAAGAATGCAAATAAGAATCACGATGGCTACAATGGTAGCCATTCGGATTGGAAGATTGGAACCATTGTCATTTAGTTTCATATATGCTTGATAATAAGTCATCTGGTGCAAACCACATGTCAACATGGTTTTCCATTTATGAGATAACAGTAACAAGATCTCTATTACGGCTGCCATAACAGTCACATCTGATGTCAGATCAGCACCACAAACAAATAGTTATTTGATAAAAAAACAATATGCTAATACGACCATCCACCCAGAAGTAGGAACAATAAGATTTTCAAGGCAGCCATATTAACTGTCAGATCGGCACACCTTTCATTTAAGACTGACTATATATATACTTCATAAAAATCTTCTGGTGAAAACCCCAAATTAATAGGACTTTTTGTTCAGGAAGAGTTGCAATAACAACGAATTGATCAGAGAGAAAATACGTTGTATGGATGACAATTCCAAGTCCAACTAGCCTGGGCAAGTGATAATATTTGGTAGGCAAGGTAAATCTTGGATGAATTGTTCAATGTATCGAGAATTAAAAAAAAACAAAAAACAAAAAAACAAAAAAACAAAAAAAAAAAAAAACACTGATAACATTTCCATTCATCATTTGTGCTAGGCTATGGGCTAACATATTTTAGAAATGCCCCGCCCCAACATATTTGTTACAAAAAACCTAGAAAAGTAACTCGCATTCAGATCGATATAAAAATACAATGCCTAAAAAGAAGTGCTTAGATGGTAACAGGATTCTTACACTTACAAACACTGCAAGGAACTACAAAATTTACAATTCCTGCAATTTCAATCACTATGGTAAGTAAGATAAATTTGACCACATAATGACCACAAATTAAACACTGTTCTGGGTTTGCAAACACTTTATACACAGCTTAATAAGGCAAAACCCAGAAATTTTGCTTTGTAATATACAATTTTGACTGATAAATATTTCATTAAATACTTTTGTTTTTGTCATTCCTAATGCAATAACTTTTCCACATAAATATTTTAACAGAAAGTAATACAGAACGATGTCTCTACTCAACTGCAGTACTCCCCCCCCCCCATACTAAACAAAGACAAATCAGAAATAAAACAGGTCTCTGTATACACCTTTTCAAATATTTAATATACATGTTTGTATAAAAATGAATAGACAATGTGCATTTCATGCCTGTAATGCAAAAGGTTAAGAGAAAAGGAGTTAAACATTGTAGCTTTACATATTCAGTAGATGTTCAAAGTATTTCATTGTAACCAACTTTGTCAATGATGTGCCATGCTCCTTGAAAATGAATGCTTCAATGAAGCTTTATAACTTGCAGTTTAAATGAACAAAAAATGAGATCAATGATATTTTTAATTAATGGAACATATTAGGTCAATGTGACCTATTTTTCCCAGTGATGAATGAAAATGTATATAATAATCAGTGTCATAACTTTTTGTTTATAGATAAACATGCACGAATGTTAAAAAATATGTTGATTTGACCAACTCTTGCTAATAAATAGTACAGTTAATAAATATAAAAATAAAAAAAGTTTAATATTTCAACATGCAACAGTATCCATGATCTCAGAAAAAGAGCTTAAAGTCACCAAAGAACATAATTAACTGAACCTGAAATGTAGGTCACGGTCCTACCTTTTTTGCAGATGGGTAAAACAAACTCTTAAAATGAATAATCTCACCAAATTTCATGACTGTATAATCAAGAGTATGAGGAAATATTAACTAAAGGCAAAGAGATATATGTAATCATAGGAGCATAAGACCAGGTCTGTGTCACTAACTTTGTTAGTTTGATTTCTGTACAACAAGATTTGTTTCCTGTGTGTCCAGGCTGCCACATAAGAGGTTGCGAGTTTCATCCCAAATTTTGTATTACTTTTTTTTTTTGTATTTTTATCTTCAAACTGTCTTTTAAGCGTCCTAATTTGTTAACTTTTTTATAAACTATTTTTTTTTAAATACCCACCCCAGGACAGGCAATTAACCTAGTTTTCAAAATAAATGTGGCCAGTCGTACTGAACAATAGCTGCCTGTAAATGCCCATAGTGTTTCCTCAAACATTGCAGTTTAAAGACAGTACAACTTTCCAAACATTAAGAATAGGTGCAATGCAAAATATTCATACTAAATTCCATCTCCACTTTAAGCATAATCTTCATTTCAGCTAATGATACAAACATTCAGTGTACAGTTGGTTAGTTATAATTTTTATAAAACTTTTCAAATGCACACAACACTATATTTAATATGATAAAATAGTAACAAAATAACGAATCATACGTAAAGCCTCATTTCTCATAAGACTAATAAAATGGTTACCAAGTGCAATGAATCTGTTCAACTGTTTTCAAATATTTGGTCACATTATAAAACAGCAATGTTTTTCCCTGCACACAAGAATTATAACATGGATGAATATGCTTCAGTGAGGGATCTTAGCCAGTTATCTTTCAAAGAGGTGGAGCCACAGAAAAACTGGTCCCGATATTTGGCTATCCTTGGACTTTATTGTTCCCCAGAACAATCTATTACTGATCAGTCTAGATATATTATTTTAATTCACTCATTATAAGACAATTAAAAATGTAAAACAACTTTGAGAACAGTTTCATATTTAAACTTTACTAAAAAGTTTTTTAAACATTGTATTCATTTTGGTGAACAATTGTGAAATACATGGCCATGGAGAGATAGATGAGACTTGGTATAAATTTACAATAAATACGCCATTTAAAATATTACATCATATCTTCTACTGCGACACAATCCAATTTCATGTTCTAAATCTTATTGCAAAGTGTCCTTGAAAAACTAAAACACACCAATAAATGTTTCAGACCATGCAAATATCTCTCATTTTGTAACTCTCAAATGATATTTTGGGTATACGTTGTCTGAATGAAATAAAAATAGAATATTTCATTTCTATCAAATCTGACAGACATCACTGTACACAAACACACACACATACCAAAACATCTCTCTCTCTCTCTCTCTCTCTCAGCCATGTATTGTCTGAATATTAAATTAAACCCATTTTTAATAAGAAGCAAAGACGTCATGATCAAAATATTAATGTTCTGTTTTAAAAGAAATTTATTTTCTGGAGGAGAGCAGCATTAACACAGTAACATTTTATTTCATTGATATGACTTATAAAAATACTAGAAAAACTAATCATCTTAGGCCTAAAACCTGAGAATAGAAAGAACAATTATAGTTTAATATCATACAGATATGACATTACTTTAATAATATATAAAATATATGTTTAACGTAAAAAAATATTCAATTCAACAAGAATCTTGTATAATTCCAAACTAACGGATACAATCATTTCTTAGGAAGTCTAAATATTTTACTAAATTACCCCACCAAGTAACCATCCTGAATTATTCAGAACAAATATCTGAATGTTCCAAGAATTTTATAATTTGAGGGATATGAATCTGCTGAAAAGTAATCTCGGAAAAGAATCACAAAGTTAATTGTGTATTTCATTTTTATGCAGACACGAGAAAATGTGATTTTCCATTTGCAACAACAATATCACCGATAACTTAAGTTTCCTTAACGTATTGATTAACTCCTTCTTTTGACATAGATAACTTAGCTCCTCGTCTTTTAAACTCCTCTCTCACCGCCGATAACGTCCATGATCCGTACAATTGACATATTTTGCAAAGCAAAATGAAGATGTTATATTTTTATATTGCTTGCTTGTTAAGTAGGAAGTATACAGGATATAATCTTGGACTGCTTTGTTCCATGCTGTCACCGATCGGTTTAAAGGGAAGATAACTGCTACAATCCCTCATTATTTGATGCATATTTTTAGGCTGAATCTATCTGGATCAAGATGATTAGGTATATCTTGTTACTGAAAAAAACAAAACAACAAAACATTAATTTCTCTTTCTGATTATATTCAGACTTTGCAATTAGATTCTAAAAAGCATGCACATACTGTGCCTAACGGTTAAATGAAGTAAAACACATGCCCCAAAAATAAGCATAAACATAAGCACACAAAGGAATTCTAGGTTCGCACAAACTTGGGTGACACCATCATTATCAACTATATGACATAGCTTTTGTTCAATACCAAATCGCTAAAACTAGCAATACAAACGTCATGAAACTTGTTATAGTTAACATTTAAGGAGGAGCAGTCAACTTCCCGTTATTGGCATCTGTGGTGTTGTGGCGAGAGTGGTAGGGGTAAAGGCCACCCCCGTTTTCATACATATCTGAGTATAACTGAGCTCAACCGGTGTAACAGCCAATTCTTTACCCACTGCTGGACTCTTTTGGCAATTAGCTTAATGTCCACATGCGAAATATCATATATGTAATTGGTCACTTAACATGAAAGGGGGGTGCAGAATCAGCTAGCTGATTCTTTCCCCCCACCCCAAACCCAATAATTTCTTGTTATTAATGGGTTCTTTGGTAATACCCTGAAGGCCTACAAGTGAAATACCATACATATAATGGGTCACTTGACACATTTGGAAAGGGTGAGGGGGACAGAATGAGCTAACTGATTTTTCCCCACTACAACTAATTGGTTTATTTTCATTAATGAAATCTTTTCTAATCTGCTCAAGACCCACTTATGAAATATAATACATGCAATAGATCACCTGTCAAGGTCTCACATAGGGTTTATTTCAAATGAGCCATTACATTAATACAGATTACAATTTCAGACGAATAACCTTTCAAAAATGACTTACATGGAATGGCTTCTTCTTAGTAACCTAACACTATATTAAAATGGTAATTTCCAAGGGTTTGTAAATAAATTACAGACTGAGTGAAAGTGTCCAGGGAAAATGATGCGGTGCCTCAACCAATCAAATTGCTTAACTCCTTTGGAATTTGATCCACTAGCACTATACACAGAAGTGTCTGTGGTTAACAAGTGATGCTGCACCCATAATCTTGGTATCAGTTGCCCACACAGTATTTAACTCCATATTACTGTCCTGTAAATATTCACTTACATTGTTGTTGAGGTAATTTGCTAAGATTTTTAGTAACCATTGTGAAGCGCATATGCCTGACAATGCTAATAAGGCAAAAGTTCTAACTCTCTTCACTTCCTGAAATTGCAAAGCTTATAGCTCTAACATGCAATTACCATCACCTTGTACAATTTGCAATTTTGTCAGGGCTGATGATGTCTTATGTAAATTATAACTTGGTCACTTCATAAAGGTGAACTGCATTTTCCTGCAACTTTTGTTTTGTATTTTTGTTTTCTGTAGGAGGATTGAAGATATTACAAATGTTTTTGCTTTCCTTGTTTTCCTGGGGCCTCTTTGGACGTATTGTTGGCAATCTTTTCAATTGCTGACTTGTTTCTCTTTTAAGAACTTTATTTGGATTACCATTAATCTATTACTTATTGTTGGAGGAGTTGAAGTCTGTTTTTCGCTGAGTCTTTTCAGTTGTTCTTTCAGTGTTTTCTTGTAGTTTGTCTCATATGTGGTGGTGGTGGCTTTTGTCATAGCTGGTCGCCTTGTATAAAGTTACAAATGGCTACAATGATAAATGTTAGACAGCAGCTTGACACTAAGTTCATTTTGCAGTCTTACTCTGCCCTTTGTAAGAACATCTACTACGTAAGGGCCCACCCATCGTGGTGCCAGTTTGCAGCCAAATCTCCTTATTTTACTGGCATTCTTTATAAGAATCAATGATCCCTGTACATTTTAAATCTTTTCTGTTACACTCTGACATATAAACTCCCTGTGATTGTTTATATTTGCCAACAAATCATGAGAGAACTCTATGCAATCACTACTTTGGCTACGTGAAGAAATTATACAAGCCTTCCTACCATAAATAATCTCAAAAGGTGTGACCTTGGTAGATGCTTGTACATTTGTCCTGTATGCAAACAGTATATTGGGTAACCAGACATCCCATTTTGTTGCTTGGTCATTGGTTACCTTGGGTAGCATTTCTTTCAGGATCCTATTGTCATGTTCCCTGTGCCCATTGGTTTGTGGATGGTATTGTAGTAGCGCCTAATTTGAAGTAACTGTGCTATGGGAAATTAGTCACAAGGAAGAGGGTTTTTCTTTTCTACATTTAATGGAACTCTGATACTTCTAGTTCTTCATGCTGACTCTCTGCACTATGTTTGACCTGGCTTATAAACAATACTAGCGGACTTCAGAGAGAGCATTCCCTGAAGACCTTTTCTAAAATTAAACTTTGGTCTGATTGCGTTAGGTGCAGACCCTTTATCTAACTCTAATCTACATATCAAAATGCACAAAATGTAAATGATGTAATCCAAAATAAAGTCATATATCAACTCTCCATACACATTCTTTTCCCACTGATACTGTATGTTAGAATTTTCGAAAATATCATATCAAATAGGAAATTAATTGTAAACTTTATCCTTATGACCAAATTAATTCAACATTAAACTATAATTATCTAACTCTATTTTAAGTACTTTATACCTACTAAAAGAGATTCCCTACAACTAATTTTAATGTTTAAGTATTAAGGCAAACTTGCTACAATTGATTTTAATTAGCTTTGTTTTGTTTTCTCAGCTAGCACTGTAACTTGACAGCACTGCATTTCAGTAGCTGCTGATAATATGGTATTCACCCAGAATCTCAGCCTCTAAATTTAACAGTGACTAAAGAGCTACTCCTCTATCATAGACATGCTATTATTAAATTTACAGAGAGAATATAGAAAATTCATACACACATACATCTTCTCTTCTAAAACTTATAAAAATACCATAGCACCTGAAATAACTAAATTTAGCCCTATAATAGTATGCAGAGGAAATTCTGTGGTCTATATTAAAGTCATGTTAGGTTATCTATTAGCTTGTTTGTGAACTATTTTCCCTGATCGATAGGACCAAGGCGACATATGATATTAAGTAGAAATTTTGTTACTTCATCAGCTCTTTTGTTGTGGAGACCTTCAGCCTCAGACACCTTGGAAAAATTATCTGTGGCTGCAACAATATATTTGTTTCCATTGTCTGTCATTGGAAGAGGACAGATAATATTGATTCCAACTAAACTCCACACTTTTGATGGCAGTGGTAAAGAGTTCAGAGGAGGTGCTGCTTGTATTGGTCCTAGATTCACTCCACGGCATTTATCGCAGTCACTTACATAATTTATTATATGGTGTTTCATCCCCATCCAGTAATACCCTTTGTGGCATTTCTCATATGTTTTGTCATGGCCTAGATGTCCACCAGTGTATTTACCTGTTACAATAAAAATATAACAATTCAATTTTACTTCAAAAATACAAGAAAAGAATGTTTACAATTTATAATTATGCACTTTGTGTACCACAGAGTGACAGAGGGGAGTATATGTGAAAGCACTATTGAGGCCAATGATGAAAACGGAGGGAGCAAACAAGAGAAAGGAGGGTAAGAGCAAGAGCTAGAAAGAACAGAGAAAGGAACAGAGATAGAAAAAAAAAAACAGGAAGAGAGAGATAGAGGGAGAGAGGACAGAGGAAGAGGAGTATACACGAGAGTTCTAGAGACAGATGGTGAAAATGGAGAGAGACAGAATCAGTGTAGGAGAGAAAAAGTGAGACAGGAAGACAGAAAAAAAGAAAGAGGGGAAGAAAGAGAGAGGAACAGACACAGACGAAAAGTGAGAGGGTGAGATAGAAAAAGACAGAGGAAGAGAGAGAGAGTAGAGGAAGAGAAAGAAAGAAGAAAGATACAGAGGAAGAGGTAGAGGGAATAAGACAGGATAAGAGGGAGGAAGAAAGGGGAAGGGAGTAAGAGGCCAAGAAAGAAGACAAAGAGGAAGACTTAAGGAAGAGAGAGGACAAAGAGAAGATAAGAGTGGAAAAGAGAGAGATGAAAGAGAGGAAGACAGAAGACAGGAGGAGAGAAAGGAAGATAGAGAGAGGAAGAAAGAGATGAAGAATGAGAAGAAAAGGAATATGGAGAGGGGAAGAAAGGATGACAGGGAGGAAGAGTGAGAAAGAAAGAGGGGACACAAGAGAGAGAGAGAGAGAGAGAGAGAGAGAGAGAGAGAGAGAGAGAGAGAGAGAAAGAGAGAGAGAGGAAGACAGTAATTAAGATAGAGGAAAATGAAGAGGAAGACAGAGAGCAGTTACAAACAGATTCCAATCCCTGGAATAATGATGGATAATTGAATTTGATAGAGTATGGATGTATCAATATATTAATTAGCTTAGCAAGTAGTGTTAAATTGTTTTTCTTTACATTATGGCCAATAGACCCAGGCTCTGTACATGTTATCTGAGTATCTTAGAATTTTGCATTAATATTATACCATGATTGCTAATTTTTTAAAGTACTACTTACCAAAATGAAAGCTTGCTAGGACTGCTGATACGTCATTTCTTCTATGAACACGACAGTTATCTTTGTAAAGTACACCACTGCTTCCATTAAAGCCTTTAACCTCAATTCACTCTTTCTCTTATTGCGAGCTTTGATAGCTGCCAGAATTGCTGGGTAGGTGCCATCATTAACATCCGATACTATTTCAATGTATAACTTGTCATCCATGATTAGTCAAGAAGTAATATTAAGGATATTCAACTTTATGCCAAGAACTGATGCCACCAAATGCTCTTATCTTATAAATGGGATTATAGACTCATTTCCTGTAGGGAACACCTGGAATTACCTGCGATAATTACTATGTACACAACATATGACATTTCTGGTGGGTTTTGCAATAGACAAGTTTTGTGGCTTTACTTGTTTTCAAATGACACCACCCTTCCCTGATCCCTTGAACCCCCAACATATCAGAACAATAACACACACCTGTGACACTTTCCTTTAATATACATACAGCGAGAAACGCCTAGAATACTTAAGATACACTGGTTAGAAACTTCCTATTGTTTTCTTTTTAATTAGCAATTTCAATAAAAAACAAAATTATTGTATACATGCTAATAAAAACTGACAAATTGGGACAATCATATACCTTCCATGTGAGACCTTAAAATAGTTATATTTCCTCATCTTATATACTAATCATATGTAAAATCCAAACAAAATAAGAAAAACATGTAAACCCCTTCAATGAAGGAAGGTCATTAATATATTTTTGTTAATATGGAAGGTTGTAACATAAATATTTATTTTAAAATGGTTGGTTTTAAAAACAAATATATTCATGGGGGGGGGATTTCTTATAAAATTCTTAAAATAAGTTAGTATCTGTTTTTATAAATTTAGTTTGCTATTTAATCGTTCTAATGGTGTAACTGTAGGGGGGGAGAATCACCTAGCCAAATCTTTCCCCATGGGGGGACACTTTCAGCTGGAGGGGGAATGAATTTGCTAGCCAGTTGTTTCCCTCAGCGAAAGAACTGGCTAACTGATTCTCTTCCTGGGGAAAAAATCAACTAACCAATTTTTTCCCCTGGGGAAACTTTCAGAGGGGGATAAATTTGACTACTATACCTGTACTTTGAAGTTTTTGTGTAAATGCATAATTTCGACAAATGGATCAAGGTTTCTTTCAGGCAAATTATATAGCACCTCTCGTGAACATATCAGACAGGCAGCTTACAAGAGGGGTTCAGTTTTGATTTAGAGGGAGCCTAGTCATTGTGCTATCAGTTTTCTTTTTTTTCTTTAAGTTCTACATGAATCCTAAATAAATCTTGTGAAAAGTAAAATCTGAGAAACTTGCAATGCATTGTTCCATCGTGGTACCTGGAGTTCTCCGATTAACGGCTACAAACACAATTCATACTGTAATAGATAATTCTATATCTGCATGCTACAATGGTGTCTAGTGAGTTCAAGCTGTTATAAACAGATAGATAAAAACAAAACTTGTATGCATGCACCGTTAATCAGCACTGACATGCTTAAAATTTGGGCATAGAATATTGCCAGTTACAAAATCATGCAAAAACAAACGAGTTAGAATTAATTTCATGGCATAAATTGTTATGATCACAACTTTGCAAGGGGTCTGCCCCTCCTCCCCCTGGCAACAATATGTTAAACCTGTTTAAGAGAAAGTCAGCATCCTTTATTTCCAATTTAATTAAAGAACTAATATGGCAATTTGCAACCAGTGCAATCTAGCTGCATTTTCTTGTATGAATTCATAATTATAAAAAAGTATAAATGTACTAGGTTTTATGCAAAGAAAAATGGCACTATATTATACCAGCATTGTACATCTTTTTTACCCCCACCCCCGAACACAGCACTGACTGGTGTTATGACTCTATGGTCTTAAACTAAGTATCGGAAAATAGTGAAAACCAACAAGTTTTTCATAAAATTCAACAAATACTTTATTTCCCTAGAATACAAAGTGAACGTTTAACAGGAACTTACACTACTGTGAATTACATCCCAAATAGTCCCAAACAGTTGCAACTTAAGTCCAAATGAATTCCAGTAGTATTCCAAAAGAAATTTGATACTGAATGCTCTGATGTCCCATAAGTCTGGAATAGTGTGGATGTGCTCACTGTCTTTATGTAACACAACAATATAATCCAAAATGTCCTTGAATAAATTCACAATAATTCCAAGATAGTAATTTAGTCCTGAAGTCAAAGAGCACTTTGTAATTACAATCAATAATTGAAATCAATAAATTAAATCCTCACAAGTTTTGTTTTCCTATCAGCCACATGAGTACCATAAATGGTACACCAAACACCCATTCCCACAATTATGAGCGTCATTCAGTGCATTCCCCAAGAATCAGTAGCAGCCCTTGTACCTCCATTATGGTGGGTGGCACCCCAAAAGTCTTTACCTACTATATTATCAAATACATCGTCTTTCTCAACTCAAATGCAACCAATTGACAATTTTTGGTCACAGAAGTAAATATCAAAATGTTTTTTTTTTTTGTTTATAGCATGAAATGCAAGCCAAAAAAAATTTGACTGCAGTATGGAATGCAGATCTCAAGTGCAAATGTGTCAAGACTGGTAATATAGATTCTTTACATCAAAGTGACCGTGGACTTTGAATTCTAAAGTCACAAAATCAATAGATGTATTCCTTGTCTAAAATGTCAGTCATCCACAAAATTTGGTCAAATTAGGAACAGAACTTAAAGTATTTTGTTGAAACCGTATTTGGGGATCTTTGCCCCCAAAATGAACAAGTGTCTTTAGTCTCAAATGCATGACATCCACAATCTCTGGTTTCTAGTAGGTAACAAAGAACAGAAGATATTGTCAGTAAACTATATTTCCTTAAATAGTCAGTGACCCTGACCACTGACAACAAAATCAATGTAACAGTATGAATTTTGGAAGGTGATCATTGCACCATAACTGAGTGGAATCTTGTTGCGGTTAAGGTGACATGTAACAATTAACGTTAACGTACAGGCTTGGCCCGCAATAAATCACTGCCTGCAAGGGATGGGATGCTCTGCTGCATGAGATGGGGCATGATTGATTTTTAATTAGGACCTGGTAGAATAATGATGTGAGATATAGAAGAGGCGATATTAACATGGGGTTAAGTGGTGGGAAACGACAACGTAGAGAGGAGCCTGAGACAATTTTGTGCCATTTGGATTGTGTGCATATGATTTGGAATTGTAATGTAGCTTTAACAATTTTAGTCATATCACTACAATTCTGCAGTACTAAAGTTTATAGTGATGTCTAGAACTGGGGTATCATGCCGCAGACATGTAGCATGATCTCCCACCCAGTCACATTATAGTACGCTGACCAGTCCTAGCACTAACCTCTTATTGCTAAGCGCCTAGCAAGGCAGCTGTTAGAACCATTTTTATAAGTCTCTGGTATGACTCTGCTGGTCTTCGATCCCTCAAACTCCCGCATCTGAGGTGGACGCGCTAGCCACTAGGCCACCTGAGCAGTCTGGCGCCATTTAGAAAGAAGTGTCTAAAATTAGTTTTTCCTGAATAGTTATTAATAAAGGCGGACCAGAGAGAATTATTCTAACTTTGCTGGGGTGGTTAAAATTTTGGCGGTTAGATATAGTTAATCCTGATTGGCTATGTTAAACGACGGAGTGTGCTTCCATGACAAAATTCAATGTTTTAATTATTCTTCATCAAACGTTTTGGCAGTCCAAGTTTTTCTGAGGAAGGGGAAGCCCCACTCCAAGAAAAACAGCAAGTATCTTTTCTCATTAAAACATTATCCAAGGGATGGGTGTCTGGAAGTGAGGGACACAAAAACATTCAGTCATAGAAAAGAGAGAGTGTCTTGGAAAGCATAAGGGGAAAAAGAGCTCTATATCTAAACCACACAGTGGGGAAAGAGAACAGACAACCAGGTTATGGTTGAAGACCCAAAAGAGGCTGGATAGAGAGAAAAGAGGAAAACGAATACAGTGACTCTGACCTCTCACAAACGCGTAATTTGGAAGGATGAGACACAAACAGGTTATGCCGGCATGCTGAGTAATGAATTTTATTGTTCACTCGACTCTATGATGAAATTTGTTTTATCGGTATAATAAAATAGATAACTGCATTTCTTATAAATCTTGAAATTCTATTTCTAAGAGAAAGTGTATCATTCAAATGTCATGTTCAATTTCATTTTATTTATGTAATTGATTAAACTGTTATATTTTACAAATGGGGGCTCGTGTTGTTCTATTCTATATCTCTGCTCAGATCTGTTATTCCATCCATTAATTTCATATTTTATATTGTTATTTACTCAGTCCAGGCAATAACATCAAAGTCGATCATCACCTAGATAACAATAACGAACAAAAGCACCATGTAACAAGTGGGTCATCATCTCTCAATCTATTAGTGACTTTCGCATCTCGTATGTGAGCCATCTACATGGTTTGGTCAAGGCAGTGAGTATACATGTAAATAACCATCTTCAGTCTTTCAGTCCTAGTCATCCTGACTTCTGATACCTAAAATTAATCAGATTCTTCCCAAAGGCAAGCTGCTCAAATAGTTTGGTAACCACAGATTGCAGGGAGCCTAACTTATTCTGAAGAAAATAAAGAACAAGCAGACTGACATCAGGAAAACAGGTGCACATGTAATATTTTTACATGGCTGTTGTATAAAAACTATAAGAAGAAACATTAAAGTTGCCATGCATTGCTAGAAAGTAGTCACTACATGTATCTAGTCCATGGGTCTCAAACACGTTGCCCATGGAATTATTTCCTGCAGCCCGCAATGGTATACGGAATTTGTAAAATAATTAATAATGCACACTTTTTTTCACAGCCAGCCAGTTTGATACAAATTGGATTCCTGCATTTGTTTCCAAAAGTTCAATTAGCTACCGTTTTTTTTTTTTTTATATGAACTACTTTTGACATATCAAACCGAATTAGTCTTTGAATTTGAAAAAATATCAAAACTCATTGGTCTTTGAATTTAAATATTGAAATTTATCCAAGTTATATTGATTCCAAATGCAGGCATATTATAAACAGCTCACTGGTTGAGGTTTTCATGCTCACTTCTGTTATTCTAACAAATGAAACGATGATGCCTATTAATGCAGCAAGATACTGATTAAAAACTATCAACACTTAATTATCATGTAAAAAAATTGCAATTGCAACTAGTTTGTGATTGGAAAAATATTTCAGTATAAATCAAGGAACAATCCCTCACTTTTTAATTGTGTCTTCAAAACAGAGTGAAGATCCAAACTGCACCATTTTCTACTTGGATATACAAAAGAAACTTTCATAGTGCAGCACCCATTTCAGTGATGTTTTTTGATCAAAGTATTTCTTGCTCTTGCTTGGAAGCAACTCCTGAGTAACATCTAATTTTCATGCACAAAATTCCTTGTCACATTCCAGAAAATAACAACAACAAAGTAAACTATAACAGCAAATACTACTGTTACTACAACCAAAATAACAAGAGTCCCTAGAATGGACTGAAGCTTTACTCTGTGAGAAGAATTTCCAGGGATTTAATACAATACCATTTTTCGATTAAGATTAAGGAGACTGCTATGTATATCTATATTAATTGTTTTAATGATTATACAATGTTGTGGGTCATTTTGTAAACAACATATTAAATAGTAAATTTGTCCGTTATCGTGGGCCTGTACTTTAAGATAATGTAATTTTGTTTGTAAACATATTTACTTGGATGTGAATTTAGGACATTGGTATTCCCCTCAGAATAAAAACAAAAAAAAACATGGTCTACCTGTCCTTCTCCTGGCAGATTGCTAAAATTTATATAAACGGACCTGACCTTTTTTGACTAATTTGATGGAAATACTACTAAGATGACAGGCTATTTCCAGAAAATAGTTTATTGCAACATAGGTCAAATGAGAAGGTATATACATGTAATGTTGTTTAAATCAGAATTACTATTCCTATCTAAATATCTGTAGTGGAATCGGTCTTTTTAGTAGCGTTCAATTATTATTTCAGAGATTTATTGATTTCAATTACCAGTATTTCTTGAAATTACAAAGTGCTCATTGACCTTAGGATAAAATCACTCTTTGAGGATTATTGTGAATTTATTCAAGGACATATTCTAGATTACATCAATCTGAGGCAGCAAGACCATTTGCAAATTCACAAATTTAAGACCATTCGTACATCGGTACATGCAAGATTGGAATTTACTTGGAACACCACTGGAATTCATTTAGAACATTATACTTTTGGAAATGTTATAGATTTTTTAGGACTATTTGGGATTTAATTCACAATACATGTACTGTGAAGTTCCTTTTATTCTATGGAAATAAATTATTTGTGAATTGTACAAAACTTGATGGCTTTTGCGCTTTTCTTTTGCTTTGTTTAAGACCATAGAGTTGTAACAAGACAATATAAAAAGTATTTTAGTGAAATTCCAATGACAATATGACCATCAATGCTGTGGGGCAGGGGGTTAGTGACAGCAACAGTTTCAAGACAGCCATTTGAACATCAGTATTGGCTCTACCAATGGCAATATTTTCACTTAAAAACAGATAGGTATCATAAGAAGTCTATTGTTGAAAACCCTATGTTGACATAACTATTCATTTAGGAGGAGCAGAGATAACGACACTTTCAATATGACCAGCATGGTGGTCATCCTGAGGATCAGTTTGTATTGTTTTCATTCGGAACCAACTAGATATCAGAAGAACTCTTCTGACGAATACACATGTCAAAATAACTTTCCACGGAAGAATAGGACACGAATTTCCAAATGACCATTTGGGTGCTCAGTTTAGCATCATTGTCATTTATGACCAACCAGACATCATAAGAAGTCTTTCAGTTAAAACACCATGCTGATATGACCATTGAAATGGTCACTGTGGTGGTCTGAGTGGCACCATTTTCTTTACTTAAGTTTTTAGTAAAATCCCCATGTCAATGTAAAATCCATTTAGCAGGAGTAATGATGACAACATTCTCAGAAGGGTCACTATGATAGTCATATTGGAGTTTTGACCAGCACCATTGTCATAAATCGATTCGCTATGGAAGAGTAATGATAAAAAGCTTTTAAGATTGTCATAAACATATTCGCTATGGAGGAGTAATGATAAAAAGCTTTAAAAATACGATGCTATGACAAATATAATGGAACTCAGAACCATTTTCATTTAGGACCAACTAGACATCATGCAAAGTCTTTTAGTTAAAACTTTATATCACCATCCATTGAGGAGGAGTAATGACAAGATTTTCAACTTGACGTTACATGTATGTTAAGACTTTAGGTGAAAACTCTCATTACATGCATGCTAAGACTTCTGGTGAAAACTCTATGTCAATGTGATTCTACATTCAAGAGAAGCAAAGATAACAAGATTTTCATACTGGATGTCTGAGCAGCAGCATCTTCATTTCGGACCAACTAGACCATGGGGTGAATGAGTGTGTAAAATAGGTTCACTGCCATCCTCAAAACAGTTTAGGAGCTGTGATAAGAAATTAGCAGTAACAGACAGCTGGATTGATAGCAAATGATACATGATAGACAATCATATAACCTCTTCTGTTCTATGACAGACTAGCTAATAACAAGTTTTAATAGTCCCTAAAGTAGTGCAACTCAATGCCAACCCACCCTCTCATATCACCAATTTGCAACTACGTAGATCTAAACCAACATTTAGCAGTACAGACAGTTTTTCCATGTGATCCACTGATTTTCACCCAAGTATATGAAATCTCTCATTCATTACTGAAAACTGTCCTTTCCTTTCTTATGATCTTTCTTTAGGTCATTTCCACTATCTGAATTGGAATCACCAATGTTTAATCATCAATGACTGATCTAGGTGGGGCTAGCTGGGTAATTTTATGCTTGTTCTGAAGGTGCAGAGTTAATTTTTCACAATGATCACTTGCTTAATTTGAAAATATGTGTCACACGTTATGAGTTGATCATGGAAATCACCGAGATATATAAAACATGATACCAGTGGACTCCATCATGGCAGGCGAATCATGTGACCATTTTAGTGAAAATCCAAAAACAAAGATCATTCACCAGAAGCCTGGCCAAGACAGGTACAACAGATACATGTAGTGGCTACGCGAGTAAGCAATTATCCTGGATTATATTAATAATAACACATACAAGAAAAGAAAAGGCGTGATTTGAATGATGGGGTTTAAGTATTTGCCGATATGGTGTTTAATTAACTGATTACTTTTTGATGGATATCAGGAAACATTAAGGTGTAACAGTGGGTTCTAAAATGTCACAAGGCTAAAATGATAGTGCAGTGGGAATGCTACTGTAATTTTGAGCCCGATGAGAACAGAGAACACTTTTAACTGTTAAATATATCAAGCAAATAAAGTCACTGTTGTTGTTGTTGTTGTTGTTGTTGTAGGGCTTAACGCCATTTTTCACCACACGATAGGCTATACATGGCGGCAAGTATTAATGGTGGAGGAAGAAAGCGGGAAATCCCCGGAAAGAACCACCGACCCACGAGAAGCTTCTGGCAAGCTTTCTCACATATCCACATTCGCCGAATCCGAGACTCGAACCCACGCAGATAGAGGTGAGATGGCAGTGATCCGTAACGGAGAGCGCTTTAGACCACTTGGCCACTCAGGGCCCCCAATAAGTTTACTGTACGTTTCCAATGATAAGCCCTGTAGTGATGGAGATTTTGGTAATCAGATTAGCACAGTTTTCATTTAAGACCAATTGGACATCATACAAAGGCATATGGTGAAAACCCCATGTCAGTATTACTTACTGTTTAAGTAGATATGCGATAGCTACATTTTTAAGATAGCTGCCATGGCGGCCATACTGGATGTCAGATCGGAACCCTTTTTATTTAGGATGAGCTAGACATTTTAAGAAGTCTTTTGTTGAATACCCCATGATGACACAACCATCCATAAAAGATGAGTAGAAATAACAATATTTGAAAAATGGTCACTGTAGTGGCCATACTGAACTTATTATCAGTGCCATTGTCATTTATGCCCATGAGGTTTTTTTAGTTAAAGCTCCATGTTCATATGACAATCCATTCAAGTAGCGAAGACACGGCTTTCAAGATGTCTGATGTAGTGGCCATATTAGATATCAGATCAGCACCATTTTAGTTAGGACCAACAAGACATTATACAAAGTCTTTTAGTAAAAACCCTGTGTTGATATCGACCTCCAATCAGAAGAAGTACAATAACAAGATTTTCATGATGGCTGTCATTTGGGCCATACCGGAAGTCAGACTGGCACCATTTTATCGAGGACGAACTTGCCTGCAGCAGAATTCTTTTAGTGAAAACCATATGTTGATATGCCCGTTCATTCAGGAATAGTAACAACAACAAGAATTTCAAGATGGTCAGTGGCAGCCATATTGGTGATACTGTTTTCATTACTAATGACCAGCTAGACATCATGTGAAGTCTTTTAGTGAAAATAGAATGGTGATACGACCATCCATTTAGGAATGGTGATAACAATATCTTTAAGATGGCCACTGTGATGGCCATATTGGATGTCTGAGCAGCACCATTTTTCAGACCCTTTGATGAATTTGTTTGTAAAGTTTCATGTAATCCTATAAGTAGTTAAGGAGAAGCAGTGACAACAAACTTGTCTTAACACACACAAACAATGTATTACTGAAGACAGTCAAAAGACCATCTAAACGCTCTTCTGGTATAGGCCTTTTCAATAAGATACCTACTCCCCTAAGATAGGGGGTGCTGTCATCACTTAATCAACTTCCGGGGGCAATGTTTATCAATTTTGATCACTCGCTACAATGAGCTATTTAAATGATGACGCTTTGGAAAGGTGTAAAATCCCGAACTTAAATCTTACTTGAGACAGCATGGGCAGAATGTAAGTGGGAGAAAAGAAGAATTAGTCAAGTGAGCCAAGGGGATTGAAGCATTGGGCCTACAAGATGTAAATTGTGTTTCAAGACGATCAGCAGGGACACAATTCGAGGACAACTGAGAAACTGGTCACTCCTCTTGGTGAGAAAATGCCATCGCCGTCATCATTGAATATTTGGACGAAAACAGATCTGTGTAACATCCCTAATTTTACAGACAATGACGTTTACAATTATTTAGTTTTAACAATGAAGACAAACCGACAGTTGAAGAATGAAATGTTTTTTCAAGACCGGCACGTCCACAATGTTGAATTTAACAATGTTTCGGAGGAATGTTCACATTGTTACGTGAGATGTCAAGTGATACCGTCACTACCAAACAGTGCTAAGAAGGATTATACATTATGGGTCAGTCTGTCCAAAGTCATTGGAAATGTGCATTCAGCAGATTGCAATTGTACAGTTGGGTAACTATTTCATTTTTATATATTTTGTCTTGTGATACTTGCTTTATTAAAAGTTAATATCAAGCCCGGATACCATACAAATCTTTTTGTTAAAGAAAAATGGACATACATTTTCCTATCTTTTCAAATTGGCTTAAAACATAAATCTGCATATCAGGTACATTTTGGTTGAGTTATTTTAATATCCAAGTTCCAGGTTTAAAAAATACCAAATATATATTGTTTAAAAAATTTCTACAATGTGTATCATACTTCATTAATTATAATTAGAAAATAAATTGGAATACTAGAAACAATATATGGCTATTCATTTAAAACATACCACCACCCTACCCTAACCCTAGTTAAATTTAATCACTTATTACAATACATATTTAATTATACATATATAACAGTGAGGGACCTTGTACGCCAGTTCTTTTTCTTGACTTTGTTTTTTTTTTTTCAGCCTGGGTGAAACCTGCAATCATATCGGGGCAATGTTATATGCACTGGTGGATATATCTGATAAGAACAAAGATGGAACTAATGCTTCGACTTCTGCCAAATCAAAATGGAATAATCCCAGAAAACAACGTCTTAGTCCTAAGAAATCAAAGGATCTTTCCTTGTGCCACTCACTATATAATATTGAGGAGTTTAAAACCAACTGTTAATGTTGAAAGGTTTAGACAAAATCTTTTAAAGCCAAAGTCCCTGGATGGTTAACCAAGTTTGAGAAGATCAAGGATGAAGAAGATAGCATACCAGCACTCAACGACAACACTGACTTCATGCTTTCTGATAAAACATATTTATCTTCCGAAAGCGCCACAATTCATTTCCATAATCACTTCAAAACAGATCCTATTCTAAAGAACAATGTGTCAAAATAGAACTTGGAATGAGAGGCCAGCATACTAACAATAGATGCATGGAAAACCACAAAAGTAGAATTATAAGTTCAAAGTTTGGCCAAATGGTAATGCGTACAGAAACTACTCGACCAGGCAATTTAGTACAAGTTATCACGGGCTATACATCATTTGATAACAAGTATGTCAAATGGGGTAGGGATCATGAACCTGCAGCCTGGATAACTTACATAAATATCATGACACAATCTCATCCAGATCGTCATGTGACGCCGTGTGGGCTTTATGCTAACACTTTTTTCCCCATTTGGGTGCAAATCCAGATGGAGTTGTTCATGACTTGTAATCACTGTACATCAAAGATTTGTGCTGTAAGGAACCAGGCGTTTCCATGCGTAACTCTGTACATTCAATTATCACCCTACAATTTGGATATTTTTCCTTGAAACAAAGTGGCATATGTTCATCAACAGCACGTCTTGAAGGCCATTGGATTAGAATATGTAACTGTATATACAAATAATCAATCCACTTATTAAAAATCATTCCACATTTCAACATTCCAATGTTAAATCGATTGGTTAAATCTTCCAGTAACAAGCCTAGTCTCAATCGCATCAAGACAAGAAAAAATTCATCTATCAGACGCAAGTGTCTTGGACGTCCCTTTCCACTTGTAGCACCATAACGAGCTGTCTGACTTGTAGCATCATCCTTAATTTCATCAAATAATGCCTTGAAAATAGCTGAATTTGGAACTCCAGAACAAAATAGCAATTTTTTGGTCATCATTTTCAATATCCTCAAATGTTAAAACAGGGAATTAACCTGTATCCCACAATCTACAGTTGCCACTTTGTTAACAGGGGTGCAATATTCAGGTGACATTTCATTAAAATCACACTGTGTAGAAACATATATCTTCAGTAGGTTATTGGTTTGTGTTGATTGGTTGTTAATATGACTGGCGGCAATATCTTTTAAATGTATTGGTCCACAATAATCATGTAAATGTATAGGTGTCCAGAGGTGATTCAGTTTTTGCTATAAATGGTTCTGAAATATTATTTGAATCATCCCTGTCATCACTCTGTTGTTCAGCAATGTCACCTTGTTCCCTATCTTCATTTAGTTGAAAGTCACTATTGGCAAGTTCCAAGGTTTCACTCTTCAGTTTCTGAAATTAAATAATTATACAAATATAAACATAATTTTTTTTTAACAGTTAATTAATATTTGCATATACATGTAGCATGCACAATTAAAAGTTGTTGCTGGTGTAAGTTACAGCATTTCCTTTAAGTACTGGATGGGTAGACAGTCCATACTTATAGTGTAACTGCGCACCTGTAGAAATTACAGTGCCAATGGCAAAACCAGATTTAAAGACAATACAACAGTTGATAAAGATCGATACAACATCAAATTAAACTACAATGCAGTAGCAGACTACATGCAAATGCACCATTCGTGTTATCTCTGAACATCTGTATGTAACACATCACAGTGTGGAGTACACTTAATAAGTTAAATATGGAATATGAATGTTTAAAAGCGTACAAAATGCTATTGATTACAACTGATTAAAAACCACAGAATAAGAATAAATCCTACCCCACATCTCGTTTAAAATGGATGGAGCATAATAGCTCTCAATGCAGCCACTTATTGACGTTTGAAACACCTTGTTCAGGAGAATTGAAGGCACTGGATGCTTTTTTGACAGCCCACTTCTACTCACAAAGTGATCGGAACACATTTGGTTGTTACCTGTGTAAGTGAAATCTTTCCGTACTAGCCGTGACCACTGAAGCCAAACTCTATGTAGTTTACATCTTGCAGGAAATCTGTGCAATGATATTGTTTTCCCATCTACTCCCTTCCCTCTGAAATTGCTACAAATGCAACACTATCTGCAGGTTTTTGCGGCAGGCATTCTTTGACAGCTGATGAATGGGTAGCCCACGGAAACTGAAGCGACAGATAATGCATGCGCAAAAGATGCACTGAAAAGTTCCTACTAGGGCGAGACAACAACACTTACTGAAAAGGCCTATATGACCAGTAGAACTTAAAAAAAAAAAAAAAACAACATAATACATGTATCTATTAGTTTACAAACAAATATAATTAGTTTGAAAACAAATTTATCTTGAGTTAAAAGAAAACAATAAACCCTACTGAAAGCACACACACACACACACCATTAGTGGCTGGTTCCTTGCTGGCCTGTAAATTTAACGATGGTCACAAATTCTCAACAGCCAAACCATACCATCTTTTATGTAACGAACTGAAAATGTGCATCTACATTTTTTATAACTAATGCTATCGTTCCTCAGAAAAGGGTTGCTTATAAAGTTATTTTACGATCCTAATGTGGCTCTGCTGTCGAGAACACTCGCCGTTATACCATGGCCAAGGGGGGCCCCGAGTGGCTGAGCGGTCCAAAGCGCTCACTGTTATGGATCATTGCCATCTCACCTCTGTCTGCATGGGTTCGGGTCTTGGGTTCGGCCAATGTGGGAAATCTTCTCGTGGGTCGGTGGTTCTTTCCGGGATTTCCCTGGGTTTTTCCTCCTCCATTTATCCGTCATGTATTGCATATCTTGTGCTGAAAAATGGCGTTAAACCCTACAACACCAACAACAAAAACCATGGCCAAGGGACTAATTTGTAAAGAAAGTGTAATTTTATCTCCGTACAGTGAAATATTACATATTTAAAACATATTTGTACTCTTCGAACGTGCAGATGTGTTATGTTTACTTCAGACGGACGTCAAAGTTACACTGACTGAACAGTTTACATAAAAGTGAATGCATTTTCCCACTGTGGTCCTTTTAACTTTTTAATTTTTAAATTGATGTACAGATTAGACTTGCAATCTGATAGAAACTAGTATATTAATACATGTATCAAATATTTACTGAGTTGTTCATTTTGAAAATTTTAAATGTCTGGCTAGACCTATTCTTCTTTCAATATTTACTCTTGTACTACTTATTTTTCTGTCATTTAAAACCACCTAGGCACACTATAACACATATTCGGCAAAATTAAAGAAACTTTAACCTCACAATTCAGTCTAGGAAGTGTTGTGTTGAATATGAAAGTCACCAAACAGAACAGATAGGACCAAACTAGCCAGATCATTTAATGTTGTCACAAATGTAAAGTACGCACCTATTGAACATGGGTAGAAACATAAGGTTGTGACTGTACAGAGGTATATGAAGGACTCTGTGAATTCAGTACAGCACTGTGGACCTGTAGCCTCCAAAGATTTTCCACTTCCGGATGCGTCACCAGATGGTTTTGTAAATATAACTCACACTGTGGAAGGTATGTCCATATTAATCAAGGTATCAAATAATGTCACCGCTCTCTGTGCCATATTCGAAACTTAAAAGTAGACATCTATTTCCCCAGAGGGAGAGTCACTCCTTGATGAAAACCACGACTACCGGTATCTTTTTCAAATTCAAGGATAACTTTTTTGCACTGGTGCACAGAAATGTATTTTGTGTGTACAGCCTATAACCTTCAAGTCCTGGAGATCAAGTACACTGACTTTCATAGAAATGAACATTGAGAACTGAAATGGTCAAAGAGTTTAAAAAA
>JAECUM010055405.1:0-10653 GCA_016617855.1 Megalonaias nervosa | reverse complement strand
ATATATATATATATATATATTCTGTATGTATTGTACATGTTTAAAGACCACACAAAATCACATCCCAAAGTTTGAAGTCTCTGTCTTCTTATACTGTGTAGGACAGGTTGTATCACATATACACACATGCTTGCATATCCAGACAGGCAGAATTACATAAGCTTTTCTTTGAACAGGAGTCCCTCAAAGAAACTGATGATACACTGGCTAAAAGAATTTCCTGGAATCCCAGATGATACACTGGCTAAAAGAATTTCCTGGAATCCCAGGTAAGTCCATATTATTATTATTGTAAAATTGTAATATAAGAAACAATATTCTTATGTTTAGAATTAAAATGTTCACAAGATATCTGTCTGATTGGCATCATTCTTTGGGCCAAGTTAGAAATCTAATAATGAAAATCACTTTAAGTTTATCAAGACAGCCATCTTGGATGTCATATCGGCACCATTTCTATCTGGGACCAATCCGAGAGTATAAAATGTTTCTTTGAGTGAAAAACTCCCATGTTAATACAGTAATCTGGTTAGAAGAAGTAGTCAATACACAATTTTTCAAAATGACCACCATGCCATTAATAGTGTCAAATCAAGCTAGTTTTATTTACAACCAACCAGACATGACAAGAAGTCTTTTGGTGACAAAACCCCATGCTGCTAAGTCAATCCATTTAGGATAAGAAATGATAAGATTTGGTACCCATGCTGGAGGTCAGATGAGAATAAATTTTCATTAGAACCCAGCAGCCATCATAAGTTTTTTAGAGAAAACCCTATATCAATATGACTATCGGTTCAGGGTGAGAAGTAATAAAAATATTGTTATGGTGGCCATATTGGGTGTCAGATTGTTACCATTCATTTAGGACCAATTAGGCATGAAAGGAACAAGATTTCAAGATGGTGACCATATTTAGTGTCTTAGGGGTACCATTTTCAAAAGTAGCAGGAACAAAACATTCAAGACAGCCAACATGGCAGCCATATCAGGTATCAGACTGACACCTTAGTGACAAGATTTTCAAGATGCCACCAGTCATGGCCATATTGGATGTCGTATCAGCAAAATTTTCATTTAGGACCAATTTGAATTTATCAGAAATCTTGCAGCGAAAACTCCAAGTCAATCTGACTATCCATTCATGAGTAGTAGCAATAACAAGATTTCAAGACGGTTGCCATGGTGCCCATATTGTATGTCCAAGAAGCATCATTTTCTTTCAGGTCTAACTAGATCTTAGAATGAATGTGTTTCATGGCAATTCTTGCAGTAGTGAAGGGGAAACAATGGTAACAAACCTGCACTAACTGACACTGGCCAGAGCTAAAAACTTGAGAGGGGAATCCCTTTGGTGATTAAACACATGTTGGCAAGAAATGAAGAAAAGGAAGTGAGGATAGTAAAGAAATAGGAAAAAGAAAATTAGTATATCTTTGGCAAACTTTTACTGCTAGCAACATGCAATGACTGCTCAATTACCTGGAAACATATGCCCTTGTAAAAAGTAGTCTCATGTGAGACAAAACAGATGACAGATTCAATAAAATTTACCACATATATTCTAATACCAGTCAGATCCTATTACAACAAGATATACCATGTTTATTTTCCCTTTTTAAATGGCAAAAAAGAATGTTCTTTCTAAATGTCCAATAACTTGGGGGACAAAGAAAATAGAAAATATCTCAATGATATTTAGTTGAAACTTGGTTTATTCTAGCATCATGATGTAAAGTTGTCACACAACATACTTTTATGGTCAATTTTAGGGTCAGTGTTATTTTTCATGGTTGTCCTTTAGTTCAGAAGCTGTTTAAGTAATGAAAGATCCTATCTGCAAAGTTAAGGACAAAGTCATCTCAAGGCTACTTACTTGTGATGTTGTGGTTGTTACTTTAGCCATGAAAAGTACTATTATCAAACACTGTACAATTGTATATATTGACATATTGTGACTTTCATAATCTTAGTCACAAAGTTATGGTCACATGCTAATATGCATATATTTCTTGCCAAGTCTTGAACTAAAACCCGTATTTAGACAGATGGCTGAATATACTCATATCCATGATAATCAGACTGTATTTTACATATGGTACCACTTTCATGGGTCTTTTTAAATTTTGGTATCCAGGCTGTAGCTCTGCATGTATACTAATATGGACACTGTATTGCATACCATGTATTATGCCAAGGTTATGTACAATTTTCCACAGCACACAGGTATGGGTCATTAAGTTCAAACTTATATACTGGTATCTTCATTAACACCTTCCCAACTCCAATAACCTGATATACTTCTCAACTTTAAAAATAAATCGCCTTCATCACTATGATCAGCCAGTATTTGCTGAATGAAATTGTCCTCTAAAGATGAACCATGAAGGGAATCAGCCATTTAAGTTTTCTAGGTAAACTGCACATTTGTACAACTTCCTAAATGCAATGTTCAAACTACAACAGAATAATTAGTTCCAGGGTCCAATATGCCAATCAAATTTAGTTTAACAAGCATTTATGTCAAGTTGAAGAACCAAACAGGTAAACCGTTACGAAAAATGACACATCACAACAAGTGCTATGATACCTCCTCTACTGGCTTGACTTGCATCATGACAAGCACTTCAAGGCTGAATAAAAATTGCATATTGTGAAGAGTACATTTTCATATGTAACTAACTTTTGGGAGTTCAAGCACATCATTGGTCTCCATGTGCATGAATTTGTACAAATTTTGCACAATCTCTGAAAATTTTGATGATAAAGATTAATATAAAAAAATGTTTATTACCAGTGATGGATAAAAGTACAAAATACAATGATTAGATGGTGAGGATATATAGTATACGAAGGTTTCTAATCAACAGGATATCTAAACAGCATGTATAAAGTGTTATTAGATAAAAGATAAATTAGGGTGAATTTCTATGTGATAAAATTAGTACAGTACCTAGTGCTTGATCATGATGGTGGTATTTTTTCAACAAACTTGGTTATAAGTTCTATGATGTCATCAATGTGCACAGGAAATAATGTCTATCACAACACCTAGAACATTACTCCTCCATGCTTCTTGTGTTACTATACCAAAACAACAAAATGATATTGCCTGCTATTTCTGTACCAATTTGTACTACTGTCACCCCAGGCCAGTTCAGCCTCAGCATACATATTTTTTCACTGTCTAGGACATGCCACAACAAACAAGTGTTTGTTCATAGTCTGAAAACCTAACCTGTACTGGATCCAATCACTTCGTTTGCCAGTAATGTTTAATCGTACTTCATTTGTTTAAAATTTTCCTGAAAGTAATATGATTTCTAGGATAGGCAGGTCAAAATCCATTCAACATCACAATTTCATTATATACAACACAAGTATTTTTCCGAATGGGAGATTGCACCCTGTTTAGTTCATATCATACTTTTGCAAGCAACTTTCAAGTCCTCTTTTCATTATAAACTAGTCTATGATTCACACATTTACAACCGCATGGACCACAGAGTCGTACTTTAGACTGAATATTCTTTTCCACACCAGCAACAAGGCAAAGGCAAATATGCCTTTCCTGTCTCTATCAAAACAAATAAATATTGCAGTAAGCACTCAAACACAATATTTAATTTCCCCAATCATAAACATGTAACAAACATTACTGCTCCTCACTGTGACTGATTATCTCGGCTCAAATATTTATATCCAGTTCAAAGCAAACTACTACTGCATTACTCTTGCAGTTATTTTCCAAACATTATTTCTGACACTTCTTTTATTGTAAATTAGAAACACCACTAGGTGCTTATGATTCAAAACCATAAGATGTACTTCATTTCACACAAGTTACAATTTTCACTGTACATGCTGTGACACTATGATGTAAACAAGATCACTACAAATGTGAGTGATGTACCAAAATACTATTTTTGTTAGGTATTTAAAATTTCAAGGCACTAACGTAAATACTTGCATCTATGAACAATTTTAATACTATAATGCATAAACTGACAACAGTAAACTAGAGCAAACTTGGGAGAAGTGACAGTTAATATGGGTATAACACCATCGCTTGTCATGTTCTGATGAAATTATACATATCTAGAAGAAAAGTAATGATACTGAAAGAGGACAATTAAATAATTTTATTTATTTTTCAAACAGATTATATTAATTTATGATATTTCCATCTAATAATTCATAATGATTGCACCTTAACAACTGCTATAATCCAACTAAACCTCCCTGTTTGTAACCCTCAACCGATTTCAATAACAGAAATCATTAATGTGATAAAGAGAACAGAACTTAGTCAAGTCGTTCATTGATTTATAATTTATAACCTGAATGTGACTAGAGTGGCCCTAACATTGGTATTCTCTGCACCTTTCATGCTTAATGAACTTCCCAGTTAAATCCACGTGAAAGGCAAATTTGAAATTGTCATTCTTTTTCTTTGCTTGATTTGACATTATAAATCTCAAAAGCAGACAACATAGTATTTTCCTTCTACGTACATAAATGTGTAGTTGTGCATACACCCGTTCGCTGAAAGTGGACTTGTCCAAGAACTGGAAATAACTGGCAAACAGGGTCATTTTTTACACTGAAAACTTCTGTTTGGAATGAAATGCACAGCTGATAATGGTTTTATGGTCATAATCAATTTCAAATTATAAATCAATAAATGAACTAATTTCTGTGCATCATTTATCTCATTTGTGCTTGTCATCTTTTACATCGGTGGGGGAGGTACAAACAAATGGGAAGCTATATTCAGTCTATAATTCTTTTATTTTCAAAATAATGTTACAAATGATAAAATACCCCAAGTGATCTGTGAGAGGAAAATGTCCCAATAAAGTGTTTTAATTCCATATCTCAGGTTTTATAAGTCATGTGGCAGATTGGCCTCTTTTTTCAGAAATGTATGAAATTTCTTCATGCCAGCATGCTTTCTGTCAAGACTGACCTCTATTCAGAATATTTTTCAGTAATCATTTTAATGTGTTTCTACTTTCATTAACAGTGGCCATAACTGATGGTAGGTATGTGTCATTTTTGTCAAATGTTGAAAATTCTTCATGCCAGTATGGTTTCTGACAAACTTGATTAAATCATATTCAGCAGTTTTGGGAAAAGACGTTATTTAAAGGGGTTTTTCTATTTTTAGTAACAGTGGCCATATTTGATGGCAGACTGGAATCATTCACACAAATTTTAAAGGTCTTAACGTCAGTATCCTTCTTGTCAAGTTTGGTTACATTCTAGTCAAAGGTTCTAGAAGTCATTTAAAGGTTTTTCTAGTTCATAGTAATTGGCAACCATATTTGATAGCATACTGACATCACTGTTAAAATGTTCAAAGGTCTTCCTGCCAGGATGCTTTCTGTCAAATCTGATCAAATTCTACCAAGAAATTTCTCAGGAGAAGTTGTTTAAAGGTTTTTCCGTTTTAGTGATGGCAGTCCGATTTCATGGCTGATAAGAATCATTTGTTCAAAACTTGCAATGCCTCAGTGACAGAGTGTTTTGCCAAGTATGGTTGAAATTGGTCTTATTGTTACTGAGAGTTGAAAATACCAATTTTTGATAAATGTTGGACAGGCTTTATTATTTTTGGTAATGGTGACCATCTGTACAAATGATAAATGGCATCATGCATAGATGCTTTTTGTCAAATTTGACTAAATTTTGTTCAGCAATTTCGAAGAAGCTGTTTGAATGGTTTTTCTATTTTTAGTAATGGTGGTCATATTTGATGGCAAATATGCTTCATTTGTAACAACCTGAAAGGCATTTTTGTTAAGACGACTTTATTGAGGAGCTGAAAATAGCAAATTTTAACAAATGATGGAAAGTTTTTCTATCTTTGGTAATAGTGACCATGTATTACGACAGCTTGGCATCACTGGTACACACTTTAAATGTCATCATGGCAGGATTCTAATGGCAATTGCTGACAGATGCCAGATGCCTGGCTGTACCATAAACTCAAATTGCATTACAATCAGGTAAGCTAAAACATATATTGAATAAATAACTGATATTCATATTCCAAATGTAAATGTGTGAGTACCAGAGAACACTAACACTGATCTTTATGTTCACTTACTGATGCTTATTTTCTGGTGGGCAATGTACCGCTCCAACCTCTTTCTGAAGATGATTTCCCCTCCATACTTGCCAACTGTTCCATTATCAACCAGAAGAAAACAGGAGTGGTTACTGTTCAGAACTGAATAATTGGTCCTTGGACTAGCCACACAGTGATATGGAACAGTCACCTGATATAGAAAGAAAAATAGAGATAGGAACAAGTATGAATCATTTTCAATGAGGTTGATATGTTTATTCTGTATATTACAAGAATCCCTTTTTGTCCATCTGTTCTTTCATCAGGCAGAAATTAAAGAATTGTAACAATGAGCTTATTGTAAAATAATAATTTAACATTGCACTTAATGTAAAACATTTTGACATTGAACTAAAACTGGTTCGAGTTTCAAAATAAATAAAATAGAAATAAGGAGGAAAGTTTAATATAAACAAAAGGAAAATCTCCATCAAAATCAATTAAGAACTTCTCAAAATATTTGAGTTTTAAAAACTTCTGGGGAGATAATATTGGTCAATTTCATAAATATTCATAGAACAGATAAATGACGCTTTTCAAAAAAAAATGTATTGTTCGCTTATAATGCAAATTAAAGGTAATTTTCAAGCAATGAGTACACAGAAAGATGTTGATGCTTCTACATGTTCCAAGTTATTTAGATAAATTTTGCAGCACTGAATTTAAATAATTTAAATAAAGCTTGAATTCTTTCCTTCTATGAAAAATGTATTGGATGGGCCGTATTCATATGCCACAAGACATATTTGAGATGTTAAGCTAAATAATAACATACCAAAATGGAAGATTTTCTCTTTCATTTCCCACAAAACCTCAAACTGGTTTTCTTTTTCAAACTTTTCTTAAGTTTAATCTTTTATTCTTTCTTATTTACACAGGTATTTATCAGATGATGAATGTTCATTTAAATGCATTGTGTGTATATACATACATATATATATATATATATATATATATAGAGAGAGAGAGAGAGAGAGAGAGAGAGAGACTGTTTTTGCTCATTTTGGTTTCTGCTGTTAAAGAAAATTTAAATTTAAGCAAGTTTTGAAAATAAGGAAAAAGTAATAAATTTTTGATGAATTATCTCCCTGAAAAATCATGAATGCTCACAACTCTAAAACTATCTAACAGATTGTGACAAGTCTCACCAATATGTATGTTAATATGTCCTCTTTCTTTTAACCACAGTTGTTATTTAATTTCAGTGAAACTTTAATCTACTATGTGGATGGAGAGATTTAATTTCAGTGAAACTTTAATCTACTATGTGGATGGAGAGATGGATATTCTTATCCAAGAACAAGTATACCAAAGTGATCCTTGTTGAGTTTCTTATAAGACCGACTCAACAAAAAATAAACAAGGACCAGTTGTAAAAAAAAACTGGATTAATTAATTCAAAAAACATCCGTTTCAAATTAGATTAATTTATTAAACAACATTATTTCTCCTTTTTACAGTGTATCCTCTTTATAATACTGTTCAATGGAGTTAAATTATTAACCCATTTTAAAGTGAGTGAGCCTCGCACTAAAAATTGTCACAGTACCATTAGGGCATTTAATTATGTAACATCTCCTCAAGATTTCATCATCATTAACCAAGATACTGAGTGAAATTAAATTAAGCAGCAATAAACAAACTTATAAGAGGAACAGTGTTAAACAGTGAGGCTTTAAAGGGGATCACTGTTCCCTGTCCCCAAATCTGGTGGACAAAATTTTCAATGGGCAGAAGTAATTGTTTGCATTAGAGGTAATAGTTCAAGCAGTGCACCCTTGGAGATTTTGGGGGACATGGGGTAACACATTTTCGGAAAATGTAATCCTACACAATATATATTCAATGGTGGAAATATTGTTTTGTCTGGCTGCCTGGGAAATGTTGTCACTTGCCCCTGATACACTTTATTTGACTTATCATGAGGAATATATCTAATTTATTTTTATCTGATTTATTTTTTTAACTTTTATATATATATATATATATATATATATATATATATATATAAAGCACAATTACAGTAAAACATTCCTAAAATGGACACCCTAACATTATTGCTGGGACCAAAATTTCTGGCAATTTTATACAGCTGGCCAGCATACCGAGGTTTAATTAGTATAAGAACAGTCTTTTAAAGAACAATATGTGGCAAGATGCACAGGATGCACTGTTACAGTAAAGATGCTTTCAAAACATACTGTAAAATCTGGATAATAAGCATAACTGTTTATTTTTTTTAAACGTGCTCATCTACAAGGAAATATGCCATGATACTGAACATCTAAACTTCTGATATTTATGTTTATCAATGAAATTCTACAGCATATTACAGACAGTGGTTGAGTAAAGAAAGAAAAAAATAATGGAGAAAAAACAAGGGTCCCTTAAAGGGACTAATGCTCTGATGACAAATAAAGAATTTCTAGGTATCCAAGATAAAGAATATTCCTTCTTCTTAACTGCTGAGTGTTGAAACATATATATATATATATATATATATATATATATATATATATATATATATTCCTCAAGGGAACAAAGCCACAAAAGAGAATTACACAATCCAAACCAAAACACAAAACTTGAGTACTATACAAAGTCTACAATGTCTTTGTATGTACAATTAAATACAAAATATAGGTTTAACGATGTTGAGTGTTGTTACTTTTTAGTGCTAGCAAAAGCAGGAATGGCTAGAACAACGGACCCCAATCCATTGCATTAGCAGGTCAGCAATTAATGTTTGAGCCATCTACAATTTTTTTTTCCCGGATATGATATTTGTATCCTGGATCTAATATTTTTGCTGTGTTGACTGTTTGTTAAAACTTGCATGAAGTTATGTTCTAAAGCAATACTGCATCATTAAGTTGGTAAAACTGAATAGGTTAATATGCACTTTTTAATAAATTTATAAATGCATTTTTTGACATTTAATGACCGTTTGTTTAAGAAGGCAAATAAATGATAGGAAAATGTGATTTGGTAACCTGTAAGTTCCTTGTTACCTATACATCAACAAATCCCCATTTAGATTCTTCCCGATTTCAGCTGCTGGGTTTGAGTGTCTGCAACTGGTGAATTTAATAAGTTTCTTTGGATTTCCTCTTTTCTGTGCTCTATTTTGAGTTATGGGTGATCCCAATCTGGATTACAGCACTGAAAGTATGGCCTGGAGAAAAGATATGTTCTACCACTAGATCCTTTCCACTTTATTGGTTTGCCAGTCTGATCTGTGGAGATTCATTCTAATGTTTAATTTCTGCATTTCTCCAACATATTGGGAGCTGCATATCTTGCATGTGATGAGGTATATCACATTTTGTTATTGTGATGCAATATTACTTTAGAACATAACGTCATGCAAGCATGTAAACAAAACAATTGAAAGCTGAAATAAAAATTTTGTTTTCAACTATTTATTGAAAGATCACAAAAACTGGTTCATTAGGAAAATACCAATATATATACAGTCTAACCCCACTATAGCACACTCTGTTATAATACTTTATATAAATCTATTATTCTCATACATGAAAAAATATTGTTTTTCTATGTATGAAAAATAACATGTGAAAAGTTTAGTCAGGGATTTTGCTGTGCTTCACCAATGTCACAAATTGTGATCTTTCCCCCCCCCCTTATGGCGACAAAATATACCATCTGGCAACATTTTTTGTGACAACATTCTTGGCTTTTTAAACTTGTAAACACAATTTCATTTTGTAGTGGAGAAATTCAAAGGCAGCATGAAAGTAAGCAGCAAACTTGAAATTTAAAATGTGCTGGAACCTATCTATTGTTACGTCAACAAACCCTTTGTTCATGTTGACAAACCATCTTAATAGTACCTCTGCATTATATGCCATCTTGACGTATCAGTCCCTAACCCTCGACCTTTATTCGCTACTAAGAGAAACCTCCGTATGATAAACAGAACCAAACTAATGCATGACAGCCAAGCAAACCTAACAACTAGCTTACCTCCTACAGCAGAACAACTTGATAACTGCCTGCATTCACTGCTTGACAAACATGCCCCAGCAACCAAGTGCAGAGTAGGAATTCAGAAGTGTTCACCGTGGTATAGCAGTGTTAGGGACCAGCTTCTCACTGCTAAAAGAGACCACCGTAAAGCTGAGAGGCTTTGGCTTTCCACCAGACTCACTATTCATAAGCAGATCTATGATGCCGCTAAGAAGAATGTCACAAACATAGTCCATGCCGCGAAATCAGCCCACTACAGTACTAAGATCACTGAAAGTTCCAGCTGCAAAGAGCTATTTGAGATTACTAACAAGCTAATGTCAAGGAACAAATGTACACCACTTCCAGCTACCTTCTCTCTAATCGACCTTCCAGACCTGTTTGCAAATTTCTTCCGTGACAAAGTACAAACCATCAGAGATAAACTTGACAACACAATTTCAGTTGACTCGTCGTCACCATACAGTTGAGATACAGAATTTCAGCGGCAACCGTTAGCAGCATTTGAACCTGTCTCTATGGATTTAGTA
>JAECUM010055404.1:0-23278 GCA_016617855.1 Megalonaias nervosa | reverse complement strand
TACTACTACTTAATAATAATAATAATAATAATAATAATAATAATAATAATAATAATAATGATGATGATAATAATAATAATAATAATAATAATAATAATAATAATAATAATAATAATAATAATAATATATTGCATCATCATGTATTTTTTAAACAAATGTGAATATCAGAGTGAAGATGAGATTGAGACACACACACCCCCATCCTAATCTCTTACGCCATCCCTGATAACATGGGGAATGTTATATTAAGAAAATCAACGTGGAAAAAGTAAAGAAAAAAAATCATAATAAATAATATAATGATAAGGTGTAAAGCTTATTGACTGTAACCTCTTTCGCAATTTTGTTTCTGGCAGGGTTAGAATCTCCTATTCCTGGGAGATCCACAAGAGAGGCTCCGCTGCTACAAACGTCTGAGTTGGGTAGCTTGATCCGCACGTGCTTAATTATAGGCCACAGACTCTGGGTATTCTTGCCGTGTTCCTTTGTTATGATAAATTTCTCAACTTCATTCTGAAAATGTTCTTCCTGAATAAAAAAAAATAACTTGGCGTTATAATGTCAATTAAATGTCAGGTCCTGAAAGTCTAAATGTTAACATTGCAAGAAGTAGTTTGGATTATTTATTAAACTATTTCAAAAGTTTGTCTCACTTGCATCTCACCCCAGCGTCCCAGTAAACAAACTTCTGTAGCGCTAATGGATATAAATGAGTTCGTTTTGCAACTCTGCCACTTTGCTTTCATCATTATAACACTACAGTGGTATCCACAGCCGACTTCCGTTATGAAATGATGTACAGCGCCACGAGAGTGGATCAGTGTCAAAACAATGAAACAAAACCTATCGCTGAAATATACAAGAATTCCCTCGACCATGAAGTAGTTGAATATACCACGTACGACGTCTCGTCGTATTCGATTCGGTGTAGTATTCTGTGATGGGACCTTTGACTCGTGTGAGTCGATATCATGTCAGAACATATAATATTCCGGCTTGGAAACCAATATCATGATCTCTGAAATAACACATATGTGTATTAACTATAGGAGAAAATGATCAAGGTTGAGTATTTGTCGATGTGACCTGATCACTCACGAAGTAAATAAAGTCCAAAGATTTTTGTGCTAACTTTGTGAGTGATTAGGTAAGAATTTGCACATCAATAAATACCAAACCATCATCATTTAATCCTTATAATTCCAATTTACTTTCTTTTTCTCATCATGTAAGCAGATTTCATTAAGAAATCATTCACTTTCATTCACCTCTTCATTGCAACAGAATAGAAAGCCCCATCTTGATTAGCCACGAGTGGTCGATATCTATGTAGTGATATAAGATAAAGGGTCAAAGCGTGTCATGACAGTTATCAAAGGATCATTTGTTTTAATTTACCAAAAAAAGGGCTGATGCTCTTCAAACCATAATTTTCCTATTCCTAACATTACGCTTGCTTATGGCATGCGTTCTTAGAACATTCGTTGTTCTTGATTTCTGCTCATTTCGATCTTTTAAAAATAAACTCGTGTCCATTTTAGTGAGATCCTTACTCGTCATATGACCCTAATCTTTAATAATAGAAATGCAATAATTTCTGAAGAATGGCTTTTAAATCCTGCCTTCTTCGGTAAAGGAGTAAGTGTTTAACTGTGTAACTTTAACTGTGGTGGAATTCGCAAAACGCCAAAGAGTACAGTTATTCCAGGACGTGGAAAAAGCATTCAGAAATTTACAGCTGTGCAACTGAAGATGAAGTTACAGTATATTATACACGAAGGATTCGAATGACTGAAATTTCCGGGGAAGCCTTCCAACGATCAATAACTACGATGCAGGTAGCTCGACACGTCCCAAACTGGCGTTGCTACACCGCAATGAGATCGACGGAGTGACTGATTCCCAAATGTTGGACCGTTTTAAATCTATCAATGTTACAGCGAAATGGATCCGACAACAGTTCTGCTCGCACGCAACTATAATTAAAACTCTTGACAACAAGGAAGATTTCAGCAGCCACTCATTGCTGAATCTGAGATGATTCCCTTGCAGCTAATGACAACGTTCGCGATCCCTACGAGTCTGCCATGCTACCGAAGCGCAAAGAGGAGCCGAACACAAAGCATGCAATTTACAGCTGCGAATTTATCCCGATAAAATGAACATAAAAGTGTTATGCTTCATAATATTCGTTATAGTTTGATCATTCAATAAGTCGTAGCAGCATAGAATGTACCCATAAGTACATGCGTTTCTGCTGGGTCTACATCAGTTAATTGATTCACTGCAGTTTCTCAGTTCTATCCTAGCAATTTCGCATCGAATTCTAACGAGTGTTGCACGATATACATGTCGATACTGTAGTCGTTTCGAAAAGATCTCTGTCCCCTAGTAAATGAATATATCAATAGGATTACACGAACGACTGGTTCATGTCTGCTGAGATTCAGCTGCAATTCAATGAGGCCTTTCATTCGTCACTGTCTCCTGACGTATTTCTTTCTAACGACTAAAATCACGCACAAATGTCTGGCCTGCATTTGATTATCAATTCTTTGGCGACTATCACAATCTGTATTTTAGAACAGATCTGCGTCTGCTTGCCAATTTGTTCTAGAACTTACATAATACTACCATTTACGCGCACTATTTTTGTTTTGCCTGCAAGTGCTTTAGACAAATTGCTTATTAAGCCATTGTCAAGTTTTTGTTGACAGCCAACACTGACCAACAACTGTTTGTGGACCGTGGTATTCGTGGCGGGATTTCCTTGGCGTCTAAAAGAATACGGAAATAAGAACGGTAGCAGAAGATGAACTTCAAATACATTTCATTAAACTCATGAACAACGCTGTTTTTGGAAAAACAATGGAGAACCTCAGCAAACTTAGCCGCGTTCGGGAGATGGAAGAAGATAGTCAGTCAAGCTATTTGACGGCCAACTTATTGTTGATCACGATACGAAACAATAAAACGAACCATATCTGAGTTGGTGTGTCAGTGCTATATTTTTGCAAGACCAAAATGTACGGGCTCTACCACGACTCGCTCAATCGGAGGTATGATAACATTAACAAGGTGTACATGGACGAGGATTCATTATTCATTCATGTAACTACTAACAATATCCATGCAGATATATGAGACATCGCTTGCTGATAAATTTGTCGCTACTAAGAATCCAAAAGATCATCCATTCTTCAGTAATGCGAGCATAAAAATCGTCCGCCTGCTCGGAAAAAATAAAGCTCAGTCTAATGAACTTCGTTGGGGTGATGAGTGCATCAAACCAGCCACAGGAAATCTTTCCGGTGCGGAGAGGTAAATTCGCCACAACAATTGTTTGGTCATTCATGCTCGAACCATCCATAGGTGACATTTACTGCGATTCAATGGCATATGCACTCATCATATAGTCGATTGGACTTTAGTCTGTTTTGGGCATGACCATGTTTGTTTCTTGTATCGCGGCTTTATCTCCAATGAAAATCTCAGCCTTCATGGCTACTTTGACGATCATTCTGGTGATTTTTTCTCAGACACCTAGCCTCGCGAGCTAATACATTTAAATCGTGGATGATATCCACGTTGGCGCAAGCGCGTGTAAGGTTATCGCTTCAGGATTTGCAAGCGATGTCATGTCGGTAACATGCACAATCGACGTGTTGTACATGTTCTTGCCCGGTGTTTGGTTGATTGTTAAAGTCATGTATATCCTTCCGAGTCCCAGACTTGCAATACTCGTATTCAGATTGGTGTTTTTCGCCAGGGTATTTGCTTCAGTATATCCCGGGGAATGTTTTAGGCAGCAGGGATATCACCGTCGCCAAGTTTGTTTTGTTTAAACTCGGTCCATCCACGGAGTACGCAAGTTATCGCGACTGCGAATCGACCATTATGTATTTGAACATACATTGGATATGCGGTAGAATTTTTAATGCGGATTCACATACAAAATGAAGATAGGGATTTAGCATAGCATCAAGGAAACTGAATCATTTCACCGTCATTGACTATTCATCATAAGCAAAGTCCAGACAACCCAAGCACGATAACATGTTTCCAAACTCAGTTTGCTTGCCGATCAATGGCCCAGCCAGATCTGCGAAAACTCAACTGCGGTGCACTGGGATAACGACGTGGTTAACATAGGATCAGCTGTTCATGACTGTTCTATCAAATGAAGCACTAGGGGATTTTAAAAAAGCGCTTAAGCCGTCAAACTTGTCGTCATCTTCCATTATTAGTTACTATCCCACAATGGATGAAACATCAAGACAACCCTGCCAGATTATTTTTCCGTGGCTGACACCAAAACACAGACTTGATCTATGTAGCACAAAAATACGCACAGTGATCTAAGACAACTGCAAAATAATGATATTACATTGTGTAGACGTGCATGAAGTAAAATAATTGGACTTGGTGTGCCACCGACTTGTCGTGGGATGAATCTCATAATATATTTACGGGGATCACTTGGAACTTGCATATATTCTTCACAATTGACTTCACCGCATCTTCCAGAAAATATCGTGCGGGTTTCTATAAACAATTTAACAAATAAAATAAATTTATACAATGTCAAGAACAGCGATGTTATAAACGAGTATGCGGACTGACGCAGCAAAGCTACCCAGGATCGAATGGAATTTTTTCATGGTTATATAGGTGTTCGCGAACGAGTCAGAGATTTGTTTGTAACGCGAAGGACCTCAAGGAAAGACCTCACAGACGTCTTTGCACCACTGATCAAACCCACGAGAGAAGCTAAGGAAAAAGTGAAGAAAGTCAGGCCAACCACCACAGCGAAGACTGGAACAGAAGATGCCCGATATCCGAGTATTCAGACAGCCGGAGCCATTAAACATGTACCAGCTCAAATTGCGTGCCCTGTGGCGGCCGGCATTAAAGAGCTAAATGCGCCACCCAGGCGCAGGTCAGACATATCACAGCGTAGAATATTTAACAAGCTTAGCCGCCAAATAAATCGAGTAGGATATTTTAGAACTTGCCGCTAGTGTCCCCAGTGACTGGAAAAAATTACAGGTTTTGAAAACGTAGCATATGGCAATAGGGTTCGATGAGCATATTCGGTGAGATGTAATCAGCATTTATGCAAAAGGCTACAGATAGAAGGAATTTAACAAGGATATAAATAAATATAAAGAACGTCAAGGCTGGAGAGTTACTGAAAGATCAGATCCGGTAAAAGAAGTTCATGTTGAAGGTATCAGCAATGCGTAACATTTGCCAATTCTCGCTCATTATTGTAGTTGGCCTAAAACTTAAAATTTGAACTCTTGTGCTCTCGTCAAAGACGGTTAGTAAGGTACGTGTAACGTTATTGGACTTCATACGGGTGCCTAATTGATTGAATCAATCAATGATGAGATCCGAATGAAGATTTCCATGGTGAGCAAGTGCAATTCTAAAATCTACATATGCGAACCTGACAGTACACCCAGCTCTACCATCTCGATCGAATCTCCACTGTACAGGGTTAACACTGAACAATCGTCTTTGATAACAAACCTCGGTTTGACAATAAGATGCCAGCTACAAAAAAAAACTAATCTTACGCATAGAGGCAATACAGCGCCAGACATTGTCAAGATTACCCAGAGAGTTTAGGTTCCTATGACATGTGACGTCATCAGCGACAGATATTAAAGCGGAGCTTCCACAAGCGAAACCTCTCAGGATTGGTTTGCATGCAAAAATCCCCGTTTGAGGAATCTTTATTCCGACGTTCTGGACCAAGAAAAGGCATGTATTGGATATGCTTGGTGGAACCATGACGATACGACTTTACATTAGAGATCAACCTAATAAAGCGACAATCGTCCGCAGACTCTTGAGACTCGGGTGTATTGTTAACTCGAGAAGAACTGTGGATATGGCATATTGCTGAAATGGTCTTGACTATATTGTATGTGGACTGTTCACCGGAGCCCCAGTCTTCTCGCTGGATTAGCCTTGTTCGCAACATTAATCGCTTCAAAGATCGTAGATAACAACAAACGTGTCTCTTCTGATCAGTTGAAAACTTTATGATGCAGACTATTCAATCGACAACGACGATTAGTAAATGGAGCACCACCAAACATAATTACACTTCCGTGACAGATCCGGTTAGTGCAATTATCAATGAAGCGGCTCAATATTGTAAAGCAGAATCGATGATGGTGGCGGATTACGATTATCTAGCAAAATGTATTATAGGAAACCATAAATGTATCAGCAACTGCTCAGTTCAGAGATGCATCCGATTTTGAATTCGATATGTACTGTGTTGCGAGATAGAACCGTCCAAGATTAACGATATAACGCACACGAAGCTAGGAAGGAGGACACACAAGGGTCAATAAAATATCAGGTTTATGACACGTCTCGATATTTTCCTCCGTATGAAGCATTCTAGGAGGTCCAGTGAAAGCTTGTATACATCAACAATAATGCTGCCTCAAGTGGGAATGATACATTCCGATTTACCAACAACGCCTTTTAGTAGTGCATGTTATCACATGGACACTGGCGAATATGCACGTCATCAACCGTTTATAAAACGACAGCCTAGGAACCTCGCAAATCACCCCATAAAGATAGATACTTAATATTTCCTAACCCCAATTTCGACCGTGACGAAACCTGATTTACGATTGTTGGTAGATTTATTTTTTCATCATGATAACACTCTCTCGTATGATTATATTCTGCAGAGACGTTCGGAATGTTAATTGAAGAGAAACACATCGTGGGTTTAATTCGTAAGGACCACGCTTATGAGGCATTTTGGCATGATGCTATCGTTTCCAACGTGTCCATCGTTATTGACATAAGAATGTTTTACATCATTCCTTGGGTCTGACGAATCATCAATGTTTAAAATAAAATGTAACATTTGCGTAAACGTGTCACATTTAGTCGAGATCAACTCGAAAAGCTCTCAGCCAATACAAAAAAAGAAAACCATTCATTTTAAATGTTAACAAAACAAGGTATATGAGCCCACCCTACTGATGTTTACAAAGACGTCTGGACAACATTTCGAAATACCCAAACGTCACCGCCTACAGATAATTCTTACTTTATCACCGGCCGGTCACCACGATGAAACACGAGGGAAACAAACATTGTTCGGAAGTTTTACAGGTGGTTGACAGCTGTGACTCCCATGGTTGCGAATGCAACTGTATTAGGGACTGCATCTGAGATGGCTCTGATAAAGCAGTTGGAGGCGGAGACACTTGAGGCCGCATCAATAAAGCAAAGGTCTTCGACTATCCAGTCAGAGCTAAAGGTTTACGAGCAGTTGATAGAGGACAGCGTCCGTTGACCAGTTATGAACCACTAATGATGACAAAGTATGCCAAACATTTCCGAGGAATCTTTATACGTCATGAACTTGCGTCTACCATCCACCGCAAGTTGAAATCGTCAGCTTCATCAATATGACCTGGAATTCATTGGGTTGTACACAGGGTAGCCCTTGGCATCTCTTGTATTTTTACTCAGACGGACTTGCACAATAGGATACAGTTCTTAGTTATTTGCGCTGTTGCGAAAGCAGTCAACCAATTTTTTTATTAAAAGCTACATTTGCAAACTCTGATGACTTACGCAATATATGACCTTCCTGATAAAGTACTGGGTTTCTGATACTTGAAGATCAAACTAGAAAACTTAACACATCTAAAGAGGAGATCAATGGTGTTATTTCGAAATAACAATGCGCCGTAGCGAATAAACTGGTAGATATCACAGAGGACCAGGGGATCAGAGACTCTAATATGACGGTGGTATTTATCTACGTTGATGTTTCCTACTCGGCAGCGAAACCTTTCGTTGTTGCACTGATCTCTGAAATGCCAATACTATCAAGCGTAATAACTTTATTTATATAACACATGGAACTGTTGACGATCGAAGGACACAGAACATAAGACATTTAAGATTGTCTAATTGTTGTTACTGTCATCAATGGATTTAATAAACACACTCCTCGCATCTTAACACCGCGCGAGTCCAAATAGTACTTATTTATCATATCCTAATTTTATAGTGTGCTGAGTCAATTGATATAATTTCAGTTTTCAATGAAAAGAGTAAATATTGGTTGTTGCAACTTCACAAGTATTTGAAAACTTATATGTGAAATCTGATGCATGGTCAAGAAGATTAGTCTCTGAGTTTTCGTTTGAAAGAAATTTACCTTTTAACAACTTCTATGATGTAAGGATAGTATGTCAAACATTCTATTCAAAAAGGCTAAAAGTCATTGATTCTTCAACTGCTTCCCTAACAGCAAATAACAGTGAATAATAACCATCATCACAATTTTTTCCTGTCTCAAAACAATGCCACTGAATAATATTCCTCACAATTTCATGAAATCTTTTAGAGCCCCTTGACTTTCAGGGTGTCAGGCAGAAGTTTCAAAATGTTGGTTGCACAATTTATGCATAACTTGTTGGCAAACTCCGGACATAAAAATTGATCATTGATCAGATTTGACAGATGTGGGAAGGCCAAAACTGTTTAGAAAAAGAATTTCCTCAAGGCTTCTACTACGGTTTTTAATTTAATATTCCTCAAACGAATTACCTCCGGACATCTTGAGAAAGCAAACATTATGGCGAACAAGTATATTTTGCCTGACTTGGTTTTAGCTAACAGACCGACATATATAATTATTTTGCTAAATGGTATTGTTATGTATATTTAATTTATTTGTTTGTTTAATTTTTTGAAATTCTATTACATGCCATTGTAATATAACATTGTTTAATGGATGTGACATTGTCCAAAAGTTGAGTTCATTTCTGTTTTACCAGATTGACATTTTGTATTTTTTATTTCGTTGACGTAAACAACTAAAACTAGAAACGTTGTATCTACTTGCTGACCTTATTCCAAAATCAGTGATAGTTTTGGTAAACAACTTTTTTTATTAATTTTTTTATCTTTCTCAGGGTAAAGATCATTACGTTGGGCTTAAAACACTTGACACGTTAAGTTGTATTATGTTGTGACCAGTTTGGGTTGAATTTTATTATCTTCAAATTATTGCATTCAAGTGACTATTTTCCCTGGAAATACAAAAGTGCTTTGACAAAATTCTTGGATAAAGACATTCTTTGGAATTTATACTAAATTCAAAACCTGGAATAATATTTTATGTGATTCAACAAAAGAATGTTGACACAGCACACTTGGCTGACCACAACAGACGTCATCGCCTTCAATTTCGGATTTCAGCGGGGCTCGAACTCAGTTTCATTCAGGACTTTTAATTACTAGGAATTCTATTTTTTAAATTCTTGAGTATTTTTCTATTTAATTCCTAAAACCGTAAGTTCTTTCTTCTTCACTTTTTACTTCGTACTCAGGGAAATAAATCATTTGATAAATTTTACAAACTTTGTTGTCTTCACACTTTTCTGTTACTTATTTTAAGATCATAACAGAAAATTGGGGGATCGTCCGGGATGGGAATTTTGCTAAAATATTTCAGAAAACTTTGTTTTTGAAATTTAAATTCCCCGAGTTTCAGAACTTTTTAAATCCCAAGTATCATTTCACATTTTAGAAATCTTTAGTGAAATCAACTGACGTCTTTACAATGTCATCAAAAGTGGAGATCTTTCTTACAAATCTTACCCAGGAACAGACACACAACTTGGCAAAAGATGAATTGCTTCAACTTGCCGGAAAATATCATCTTTCTTAGGCAAAAGCTTCTTTAACAAAGCAAGAAATAAAAAATACTTTGGTCCAATATTTGGTGGAAAAGAATGTTTTGGATAACGGTGCTTTGGTTTCAATCAGTAAGTCTGTATCAGACTCTGACATAAAGAAAGGAACTAAAATTAAAATGCAAGATGGAATTATAATTAAGAACGCTTGAACCTCAGAAAGAAGAAAAACAAATATGTTGCTAGAGAAAGAGGCGAGAGAGAAATAAATGCAGTTGCAATTGGAGAAAGAGGAGAAGCAATGAGTTACAGAAAGAATAGAAACAAATACTATTGGAGAAAGAGGAGAGAGAGACAAACAAATGCAGTTCCAGAAAGAAGAGAAACAAATGCAAATGCAACTAGAATTACAGAGAGAAAGAGTGAAGGAAGAAAGGGAATATCAATTTAGATTAAGAGAATTAGAGCTGGCAAATGAAACGCACATCCCCACTTTACATAAAAATTCAAGTTTTGATGTTATTAAGAATATTAGGATAGTGCCCCCTTTTAGATAAAAGAAGTAGACAAATGTTTTCCACCTTTTGAAAAAATTGCTGAAAATTCAAAATGGCCAAGGGAGCATTAGACTCTATTATTACAGAGTGCACTTTTTGGTAAAGCCCGAGACATCTACGTATCCCTGTCAGTACATCAAAGTGCCAACTATGATCTGGTTAAATTGTAAAAACGCTAAAAGAATTTTCTGATTATTTGTCTGAACTAACATTTAAGCAACAGTGGCATTGCCTGAAGTTATTGGTAGCATAATAATTTCGTTTCTTAAGGCTTCTCGCCATATTGTTTTTTTTTCCATGCAGTTCATGTTTATTTTTTTTTTTTTTTTTTTTTTGGCATTGGTGAATTTGCATTTCTGACATCAACAAGAATTAAAATTCAAAACCTTTTTGAAACATAAACTAGTGAATTTGCGTCAGTAATTAATATAAATTAATGTGAATTTTTCAAGACAAATGTCAGTAGTCATTTGAACCCCCAAATAGCACAAAATGTAAGTGTTGCAAATGGACAATGCTTATAATATTACCTCACTTCCACTGCACGTTATATGATGAGTTTTTCCAAGCCACTGGTTAACTGAATCAATATTGGACAAACATTCAAAAGTATCTATTTTTCCGTACACGGCCTTGACTTTACAATAGGACACGTACATATCGGAGCTGGATTCCGGAGGTCTGATCAACCGTAATCCCTCGTTGCACATCAAATCCTCCAAGAGCATTTGAAGTTCTTGGAACCAATCCTAAAAGGAAGATTGAAATAAAACATCACAATTATTGGTATGCAGCTGTCGACATTATGTCACTCATTATACAGCAGAAGTGTGAATGTTAGACCATCCTAAATAAGTCTTGCAGATTAAAGCACAGTTAAACATTTTCTGTGTGCAACACACGTTAATGCTATGATACGCTCAGGCTGCAACTTTTGTGACAATATGTACAGAAATATGCAGTCAGCACCTATTTGTTTAAAAATTGCTCCAATAATCAGAGAGCACGTTTTGGTTTGTGTAACCTTTTCATTCCAAGATGCATTCACATTACAACTATGATTTTAACAGGTGAAGAAGAATTAGAGGTAAGACTGCAGACAGACGCACACATGCACAGACGCGTAGATCAAGCGTGCCTTAAATGTCATCCACCTATCACAACCAGCTTGAAACATGCAATATTGACACATCAGAGGAGGAAAGACTACGTAGTGCCGAATATTTGGGAATTAAGTGCACTACCCATGGATAACACTGAAGCCCACCAGGCCTATTTGGGCATTATTGTCAACTCACAACCTCCTGATTTTGAGTCTAGCACGCTACCCAATATGCCACTGTATTGATATTGTCTAACATTTTCTGACATTTAGGAACACTAGAAGAAAACTATAGACTTCCGTAAATCAGCTATTTGTTACCTCCCACTTTCCAAAGTAAAATTGTGGCAGATACGACAAGTAGCATTTTAAAGTTGCTAACAACAATGTGCAGTACTGCTCTAAGTAACTTTATGCGTTTCATTTCAGCTTTTGCCTAGTACAAGTTTGTGGACTGAACACATTATTGAAGTTGAAGCAGCCTCTACCAAGTGATCTCGAGGCCGAAATTCCAAGACGATGAAGTTTGCGTCATCGAATCTAAATACAAACGTTTAAGCCAGACTTACTTTTCAAAAATTAAAATCACACTAAGAGATCTTTAGTCTGTTTAAAGTTTCACCTGTGTGTAGAGTAAATTATTATAATATAAGCACCTCATATTCATGATTCTTACTTCTTCCAGAGCAATGTCATAAAACTTCAAAGGTGTGGACAGTGAAACCTAGTTCAAATGTTCTGCTCTGACATGTTCTTAACTATCGATCCAGAACTCAGGCAACCAATACACTCTCCTAACCCGACGTTCACGCACTTCAGCAATCGTCCTACATAACAAGGGAGGATACGATTGCCTCAAACATGCAAGAATAATCATTTGGACGGCTTGAAAATTACAGAACAGAATCCAAACAATATAATTCGAGATTGTTGGAAGAACTAATTATCTGAAGAAGATTAAGCAGATGCCTCCTCTTACATTAATCAGTTCTTATCTTGCTATTTTGATTTTGGCCAAAAGAAAACAGAATGTAATCAGCAGCTGCATGGCTCACCTCTACGAAATCTTTTCGTAGTCTCAAGCAAACTTTATAAACAATAATTATTTGAGACAAAATACATTCAGATTCAAAAGATCTTGGCACACTACACCTTGGCCAATGTGACATAGCCTAAGAGATATAAAACATTTTTTATGCAAAACATTATTTTTAGTTATTTCCAATATTAAGATACTATAATACGCAGATAAAAACCAGATATCAACTTTTTATTTCATTCTCTTTTTTTTTACATAATTGTTCAAATCGTCTACAGAAGCTATTAATATTGTCAACATCTAAGAGGCAAACGCGTTGAGGTCGCAGAGTTTTAAAAACCCTGTGCGGCAACCAGAATGACCACTGATAAATGTACAATTAATGAATCAGCATTATGATTGTCTGCTACGGTAATATCTTTCGCAAACTACATTCAGTCCACTCTACTGATGACTAACTGTAGTCATTCCGTGTAGGATTGATTGTAAACTGCATGGAACAATATACGTGGTTTAGAGCTAAATACAAATACGTAACCTTAAAAAGTAGTATCATTGTTTGCCTTTGGTTTTACATGAACAACAACGAATAAATGAACATCAAACGCAACATTTCAGAGAAGTCGCTTGTTCATTAAATATAGAGCAAAAATACATTTTTTTCAGTAAGAGTAAAGATGTATCTTCTCACGATGTTTCAATATTCATCTTCGAATAATACCCATATAGCATGCTAACAACTCAATGATCATGAGCTAAAGACAAACATTTAACCAAAATCAGTAAAATAATATAAAGTGTAGGTCACGGTGTACGTCTTTAGCTCTTAGAGGGTGGAACTAACATATATGCAATATGATATCCACGGCGTGAGTCTAACAATAAAACTACACCAAAAATATACATCAAACACAAGCTTTCACTCAAGTCAGAGAAGAGTAACTTTTAGGCCGCAGTTAATTGTGTTAGCAATGAGGATATATAGGTCAGCAAGATGCATTCCTCACGAAGTTGCATAATTCTTTAAATGATAGTAAGTGCATAGAACACCTACATATCCCTCATGGATGACAAGTTAAATGAAAGATCTAAGCCTTTAACATTTCAGATATAGGTCTTAATGACTTTATCATGTCGTGCGAGTGGTAGCGCTCACAGAAATGCACACATTCATCTGTTTTTATGAGTTGTGCATGAAAAATACTTGTAAAATAAACTTATAATGCAAAATGAAAACAAACTCAGTTAAAAGTTAAATATCGGTCATAGTCTTTTTGTAATGAGGGTGCAGGACTCATCAAACTGCATTTGGTAAACAAGCTTAATGAATTCGGGTATAAACAGTTTATACGCAAGATGGAAATGACCTATGAAATAATGTGCTTAAAGCAAACACTTAATCAAAGCAAGAAAAATGTAAAATGTAGGACATAGTGACCTCTTCCTGTTAGTATGTATCACTAAGACTAAGAAACTTAGAAATATGTTTTGATAATTCTACTACGAACGTAAATTTTGAAATTACTACAAGCACAATATTTAGCAACAGTCAGTGATGCGCCAAATAGAAATCGCAGTGACTTAACCTGCAATGTAAATGTGATGTACATGTATGTGTTGCAGCACAGCTAATTTCTTAGCCCTCACAACACGTGGGTTGTGGCTATGTAACTCACTCCAAACTATCTCCTAGTTATAGGAACAAACAAGGGCTTTGATACAGAGAGGCTGCGCAGACGTACTCACATCCCACAAAATGTAAATGGAAGGTGCCTTACATTCTTTTGGAGAAATTCGACGTCCGCTTCGAACTTGTCTTTCTTTATATTTTCTACAACTTCCACCACTACTGAAGTACATGCCCGGTCGTCGGATGTCGGGAGAACACAGCTGCTGTCAAGTAACGCATTTACTAGTGTGGATTTACCGGTCCCTGTTCCGCCCATGAATGCGATTATTGTCCGTGGTAATTTTGTTTTCGATGATACTTTTTCCAGCTCCCCGCTGAAAATTATCCATAATGATACAGTTTTGCCATCAAAAACACTCAGTTAGGTCCAAAAGAACCTGCTTACTGGATTCACTTACTTATTCGAGAGCTGAGTTATGAGGTTTGTATTATTTTAGGTCATTTGACGTTGATTGTATAAAAAAAAAAATGTATCACCGGGAGCATATTAAAAGTTAGTTTCCTGATTTCGCAAATCAAAGTCTGGGCAATGTTTCGGAAATAACTGCTGAGATTTTAATGATTAATGCACGATACGGTGCTAGTTACCTAAATCATTTTCACCTTTTAGAGATTGGGACCAAGTCTTTTAAGATGATGGATACTGCATACGAAAATAATTTGGCAGATAGATTAAGATCATGGAGAAGAAAGGTATACAGGAGAAACGAATGATAACAGAAAAAAGAAAGGTATTTCATGCACTTTACCTTTTAGTGGGCGTATAAACCAAAGAGGCAATTGAAGTGTAATCATTCCAGTCAAAAACAATAGTTTTATTTACAAAACATTAATTTTACAAAATTTCACAAATATGCACAGCCTAGTCCCGAGTTACGACACGGGAAGAATACTTTTCCATAGTTTACCGTAGGCCGGTGGTTCTTTCCGGGATCTTCCTTCGCCATAGGGACTATAGAACCCTCAATTTTCATATATCGTGTTCGGACCCATGATGCTTGTATCCATTGCTATTTTTTACCAGGATATTTACTCCACTGTACCACACCTGGTTTCGTTAGGGCAGCAGCGCTTGCCCGACATGAAAGCATACGTACTTGATCCATAATGTGAACAAGTAAGGGCAATTCTGGTTTTGCCATTACTGTCACAACCAGAGTTGGATTCTACAAATTTTCATGTGCATTAAAAGCTATATGAAGACATGCTGATAAATGTACAACAATTGACATTTAAGGAATGAATAAAGGCTCCGCTTTCGATGTCAGTGACTTTCTATCGAACGCTTGCCAAAGCAGATGAAGAAATTACAAGAAGGCCTATATGAAGCCATTGGCGAAATTGAAGACATTGAAGAGATCGTTGGTGTGGTTGCAACATGACCTGTGTACTGCACGAAGTAATATGAAAGGCAATTGCGAGTCTTCCTCTGCTACACCCACCCGTATATGCTCATTCATGAAATCATGAAAACAATTTATTTATTGTACAACGTCGCCAGTGGAGTTTTGAATATTCTAAAGTTTATAGAACCCTCAACTGGAGAGAATATGTGTTGCACGTACCAGCCAGGTCAAATGAAGTCAAGATGAACAAAATATGGCAATGGTGGATATTCGTTGAGATTACGGAAAAACCACATACTAATGGTAAGGTCTGACCACGCTTTAAACGCATAATGGATGAAATTTCAGCCTGGGGCCTTTGAACTAGGTATGATGAATTTCTGATACAAGTAGAGTAGGGGATCTAACGCATGAAATGAGGAATCCGTGTGATTTATCCACCAGAACCCGGACTCAACGAAGTTTTTTAAGTCAGGTGGAAAGTCTACAGAAAGGACGCGAAGGTAGCTGCAATGATACAGGCTATATTCTTCCACTGAAACCTAGTGATGTGGCCAAGAGGAACGAGTACACCTTAGTAAATCCAGACAACCTATTGAACGTTCAAGCAGCCACGCACAATGTAAGAACATTCAAAGGCAGTGAGAACAAGCAGAAGTCGAATCCGGGAGTAAATCCAAGCACGTAGAACTTAATGCACTTGAACCTAATCCAACAAGAGGGCAAAAACAACTGCACATATGATTGCTTTCCGTCGCAACAGGTCCAAAAAAACGTGCACAGGTTCAAAACGCTCGGTTAGCGCTGGCAACAAGCGACATAAGTCACCAGTGAAGCCTCATCAATTTTTCAGCGTGTGCTAATATACCATTCCGAGGTTTGGTACACAAACTCACTGAGGGCGCAAAAACGACATTGGGGTAGGTCTCAAACTTGAGATGGTGTTTTTATTACAGTTGGCAGTTTTTGAGCTTTGAGGCGCATAATTCGCTTAATTTTTCGTCAGACAATGGCACAACCTGGAATGTTGCTTTAACTCCTACAGGCGCGTCCGAGATTGGCTCATTTAATGATTGGATCCGACACAGAAATTTCTTCGTTCCCGCTGAGACTCTATAAACTTCAAACGCTTACACCAGCTTACACTCAACTCTTCTATTTCGATTGAATCTACACAGTACACGGTTTGCATCGTACTGTAGTCGCTAAGAATTGTTCTCGCTTGATATCTTACTCATGGATATAATATAGCGCCAGGCATTGTCAGGATAAACGAGACGATACAGGTTACTCTAACCGGTCAAGCCATCAGTGGCATTTATCACCTAAGTCCATGAATCGTAGGCTTTATTCCCCACCCCACCCCCAGGTCATCTCCAATAGATTACTCCGACGACACCCGTGTATCTTTCATGCAACGATCACTCATTATTAAATAGTCGTTTTTCCCTCGTGCAAAAGGACGGACACGTGTTGGACCTTCGCGGGCAAACTCGGGCTATACAATCGTATATTAGAGATCGACCTAGATTTTATTGTATAAAATGACGGTGTATATAGCAAAAGATAGCTTTATGAACGCGTAAACAAAATTATTTACGCATCATATTCTCAAATTTTCTCATTCAGCGATTGTTCATAGGAGGACTTAAACAATTCGCGCGCCTAGCATTGATCACTGTAGATTCGTTGGAAGGCCTAACTAATGCGCTGCTGTGGAGATCAATTGTAAATCTGGGATAGCAATCAATTTGAGATCGACTAAGACCATTAGTGAAGCAAAGATTCCAATTTCACTTCCATCGACATCAACAATGATAGCACCGGTTTGTAAAATTTGTTAATGAAGCTCCTGAACGTTCTCTATCCGAATTGGCTCAAGGAAAAACTGATTCAATGATTGTAAATCCGGCAATCCTAGCTGATTATAGTTTATGATGCTACAGACGTGTTATAAAAGGTATTAAAACAAACTGATAATGTATGGAGCAGAAAATAATGGTAAAAATCAAAGATGTAACCTACCCGCGCCGTGTTGGGAGTTCGAAGTGTCTGAGATTACCAGTATTATTCGTACCTAGTCAAGGTGTCCAATGAACGTGTATGAATAGAAATACAAGTGCACGACACTTCTATATATTTTCAAATCGATGGAAAACTTCCATAGGCAGAGGATAACCATGACTATGACAATACCAGGGCTGGATCAACAACGGCATCAAAACATAAAAGTAAATCGAAGAAGATTTGGACAACGTCGACGTTGCCACGGCTGTTCTTGGACTCTTCAAATACAGCGATGATTATGGTAGACGGAAAAAACAGAAGAGTTATTTGCGGCAGGGCCTATGAAAGGGCCGCGATTGAGTATTAGGCCAATCGTAAAGCACAGGAAGAGATTCTAGTTCAATCTTGACTGTGCGTGACTTCTAACAGGTGATTAGCATCGGCTGAACCACGTAGAAATCTTGTTTCGTTGGCGAGAGGTTAGGCTCTGGTTTGTATTTGAAACGACACGCTAGATAGCAACATTGATTGAAGAATGAGACACGTTGTTGTAGGCATGTTCGTTACAAACATCATCGAGGAATTCAATAAGTATATTCATTAAGCAGCGCAATGTTCTCAAGTCCAATACGTCGGCGGTGAGCAGCCGCTGACAAATCGATACGGTCTCATTGATGACTTTTAATGTATTATTGCAAGCTTAAACCTACCGCAGAGCATTTGCAACCTTTGCACAAGGTCGTGAGGGTCACATGGTCCATCAGGTTTTTTCATATAAGTGGTTGTTTTCCTCTTGCTTTCTGCCAATTTTGTCAGATTGCATTGGCCACCTATCAATTTGTTCTTGCCGAGTGGTTTTGGGTCAAAGGTGGAGGTCGTTAATCGCAAGGGATTGTCGGAAAGACTTCAATGCTGGATGATGAAGACGTCCTTGACAACGTGAACGCTTCAGTAAACTTGTTCAGTATATCATAAAATGGTTGATTGTCTGCAGATGATACAATCAAATATAACCGATCCTATCCAATAATCAAGGTACGAACCGAGTTTGAAAACAGGGCACCGAGCTTTGGTAAACAAGGCTTTACCTGCGCAATGGAGTCAATGTCGGAAAAATCCTCCATGTTTCGTTTTTATGATGCCATGTAAAATGTCAGTTGTTGTGCATTGATAATCATGCTTTAATACTGTGTGCGATGCACTGCAGATACAACTCGTGTTCAATCGTGTAATAATAAAGCCTTCAACGCCTCCGGTGTGGAACAGAGAAGTTTGTCAGTGGAAACTTCTTGTCGTGTCAAATATGGTCTAAACAAAACTCGGCGATGATATCGCTGATATATTAATGAAGCTACCATGGGCAACATTGCGCAAACATCCTGGTAAAAACAATCTCCAAGATGGCCTTTGTAGCTGAGCCGTTTAAACTTACTGATATCGGGAATTATGTTTGCCGAATTCAAGTACGAACAGGTGTTGTCAGTATTTTTGCGACTGGTCCGTATTATCACGTGCGGGCTTCGATGCTGACAAGATTACCCATTCAAAACAGTAGTTGTTGTTGTTTCCACGTTTTTGCTGCCATGGGAAACAAGCTGACTTTGGCACAAAACTGAATCAGTGAAAAAGTTGTTATGAGAAAACAGCAACGTCAACTGCCGTGCATGCAGATCGAGTTCATCCAGAACTTTCTTCGGTATAATCATCAGTCTTTCTTAGAGATCCGTGAAACACCTTTGTTGATTACATCATTCACGCCCTCGGTGTCCCTGCGGTTCAAGATCACATGGGCACCACTGCTAAACTGTCCGATCATGCATCTAAACCAATAATTAAAACCTGGGAGAAATGACAGTAATGCTGATCTTGGATCCGGGGCTGCTCGCGAGTGGCGACATCATAGTTAATATGCTTTCCGGACACATGTTTGAAAGCAGCTTCACTGCGTCGCTGCTTGGCTTGTATGAAAGTGGGAATTACAAGCCCGATAATCTTCGAAACCACCAAAGCGCTTGTGCAACTTGAATTCTGGGACTTGAACGCGCTGAAGAGCATATTCGGCAGATTCAGCGGAAATAACCGCTGAGATATGGCGACGCACTTTCTGACCGGGGACCACCTTTGCCAGTTGTGGAATCTTGATATGTCACTGCGTTCCTATTTCAAGAACTTGTTTCACGGTTGCATTCGGCCCATCGTCTAGTCGTACTAGTGCAAGCATGTTTGCTTTTTTTCATACCGCTTGCTAACTTTATTCCAAGCTCTGGCATGGAGTACTTAAGCTGATGTACATTCGGAATTGGCGCATATAGTAGATAATTCATTGTCTAATTGTTTATTCCTTTAATAAATTAAATTTTAATATTTTCACTTTACCAGGATCAGAAAGCTCAATCACTTTAATCCTATTAATTTATACGTGTTTGTGAAGTCACAATTTCTGGGCTTCTTTGAAAAATCGTTGTGATGCATTTAGGTGAAATAGTGATTTAATCTTCACGGTGACGTTACAAACACACCTTTGCTCAGGGAATTTAATTCCAGCTTTAGCCACTGTCATGGATCCTTTCAAAATACGATACTTATCAATCGGTTAACTTTTTTAATTATATGCACTGGCTGTAATTCTCAAATATAATATCCCAGTGCAAAAGGAATAGACTAGGGCTGTACTTTGTGATCTTTACTTCTTGGAGATTTCCTGGCACGATGCTGTCGTAAGCTGTTGCACACCAATGTCTCAGTCATCAGACGTGTTTTATCTATATCGGTTACGGACATGACCTGTGAATTTGCAAAACCAGATGAGCTCCTAGAGTGCCAAATGACATCAATGAAAGCTAATAGGCTGTATCAGAATAGATTACGTCTCAAAGAAGTATTTGTGCCTCGTAATTATAACTGAGCTAATAGTACATCGTCGGATTTGAGTTTCATATGTTGTGTACAGCCAACATGAGCTAGCAGTTTACCAGGAACACTGAATGTATGAAAGTAACAAATCGAATATATAAATTTAACAGCGCTTGCAAAAGGCAGTGTAATGCACCCTCCATATCATTTGATGTTAAAATCAAATCCATGTTAGATAATATCCATGTTAGAACTATTATACTGTCGCATATTATTTTCGATAGTGTACAATTCGCATATATGGTTAATAACATCTTGATTTGGTACTTAATATGTCTAAAATTATTAATTAGCACTTCATCCAATATTAATATGATTTTTTTTATCGACAATGGTCAAGACAGCTTACGTTAAGAGATTTGGGTTTATCTTTGAGAATTGAAAGTGATGCAAAACGTTCCATTTCGTGACTTAATTTGTCGTAAAAAGTGATGAAATAATGAAGGGTTTAGTATTAGGAACCGTAATCGGTCGGCTACTATCATGCCACTATTATCAATCTACTCCAGATAATACGCTTACTTGTATTTAAGGCTTCTATGTTCAATAAAAATCTGATCAAAACCGTAACGTATATTGTGGCAAAAGAAAAAGCTCATCTATCTGGTGCCATATTGACCAATGAATATATACACAGGTGACGTTCATATTTAAACTCATTCGTGGTGCTGATGATATAAGATTGCATAACAATATCCGTCAAGCCATGTTTAGAAATGCAGATTCAATTGCATATCAGATCAGTAATATGCGAGATGAATTTGGAGATTGGAACTTGCGACCATGAGGATACAAAGATGTAGACGAATCTTGATTCAGCAGTAGCGTGTATTGATAAATATAATGTTTGGACTAGTACATGCAATGTTGACGAGTAGAACTAATCACATCATAAGTGATTAAAGTCAGGTAAGTTTAATAAACTTCTCGTCAATAACTTGTTACGTGTAGGCTCGTACAAAAGTAACAAAAGAAAAGAGTGAAGCCAACAAGCTTTGTAAATTTGACTAAAATGATTTATTTCCCCAGAAAACAACGTAAAAATTGGAAATAGGACTTACGGTTAGTAAATATAATTTAATAATCCAAAATTTAATCCTAGGATTGAAAAATACAAGTCCTATCACAAAACAGTTCTAATTGAATCCAGGTTCGAATCTGGATGAAATTCCAATATGGAGGCAATGACGTCAGATGAGGTCGTTGTACTGGTGGCAACAGATCCTCGATTGAGTCACAGTTTATAATGTTTCCGGTTAGAATTCCAGAATAAATTTCCACTGAATATCTTTCTCCCATAACTTTTAAAAATATGAAGCACTTGAGTAGTTTTCTAGAGAATAAATTATTAAATTAAAAAATAAATAGACGAACTTCAGAACAAACTGGCAACAACAATAAAAACCTCTTGAGCCCTCAAGGTTTAAAATACGACTGATCAATCTACTAGCAAAATTGCTGTTTTAAGCCTCGATTTTAGATCACATTCTGGCTCACGTGACAGGCGACGTGACCACTAATTTGAACAGCGCAATAAAAAAGTGCCATTTAGCACATAGCTAGAATAGCCCTATGTAAGAATCAAATTCTCTTACTGAAAATAAATAAAGAAGAAAAGCTGTTTACAACTTAGCTAACACGTGGGCCGAAAATGACCTTGGTAATAGCCAATCATTTCCGTTTAGAGTTTACAAGATCTATGAATCAGGTCAGGGTGAGCTAGAAATAGTGCTGAAGTAACCGTACACTCTAATCGGGTGAAGTGAATTTTCCGAAGAAGAGATTCAAATCCAATGAAAATTATCATTACAATAAAATGTAATGAAACAAAAAAATACAATAAATAAAAGAATTTAAAAACTAACACACAAGCAATTTAATTACATATTCGTAACAAACTGGATATATAAAGCACATTCCGCCATAAACGATTCTAATTTGTGGATATGAGAAAGAGAGATAAAAGTGGGTGGAAGGGTCGAAGGAGACTTACATCAAATTCTTAACTGTATCACTCTCAGGCAGATCGGATTTGTTTAGTTCAAATAGACACTTGTCAATAACTTCTCTGCATCTGCCAAAAAGGTAAAATCCAAAAGTTATGTCGCATGAATGGGTTTCAGTCTGGATCCGGGCTCTATAATAATGAATGCATATTTCTAGACGATTTCACTCACATCTGAAAATATTCATATATTTATGTATGTGGGCATCTAGCATGTCCGAACCTACGTAAGAATGAATACAAGTATATATGCAGATATCAGTAAACTCCGCCCAAACACGTGCAGCTGCTTATGTATTTTGGCGACAACGTTTTTAACTTGTAAATCTGATATAATCGTGTCAGTGGCAATTTTCGTCCCGTCTTTACAAGAATGTAAGGTAATGTCGCCATTCAGATAGCAATTTCTACATTTGGACAAAGGTCGCATACAAACTGACTTTAAACGTGGTAATAAATGCATTGATGCAGCGCATCTATAATTCAGCTTCACAACAGTCCGAATGGCTATGGTAAACTCAGCCGTAATAAAATACAAATTTGAATTTGATTTCCAAATAGCACTTTGCTCAGCTTGGATAGGAGTAAACTGACATATTGACAATGTATACGGATGTATTGACAATGTATACGGATGTATTGACATTTTGTGCAAGCAAAAATATTTCCTTCGGGTGAACTTGTCATATCTACCTTAAAACAATTTTGTCCAAATGTGTATTTTTTTTGTACCAGAGTTGGTGGGAATCTTCCTCAATTGATGCTAATCGCTGCATTGGTGACACGTTTACCCTTCGCTTTTTCTTCGTCAGTAAGGTCTCTGAACATGGCAAGATTACTGGCGACACGTCCTGAACTAGTAGAGGAGTCCCTTGCTCCGAAATGTTCTTTCTTTTCCCACACAAAGATGGACTGTATTTT
>JAECUM010055402.1:0-30352 GCA_016617855.1 Megalonaias nervosa | reverse complement strand
TTGTTGGTCTGCGATCTAAGGCAGACCAGTCTGAACTGCACACAGACAGGTGAACCTTTGCAAAAGTAGGACAAGTTGGGGATTGGGAGTAAGAAGTGGCCAGGAGAGGAAAATGATGGGTCCGGTAAGCACATGAAAGAAAAAAGAACTCCAACTTTTACCCTCCTGCACATGCCAAACAGCCAATGAAAAACGATGTTTCTAGCACAACTAGACATCAGTCTGAGGAAAAACCTCTTGGAAGCAGATGTATTTGGATGTATTCAGAATTAACCCTCAAAATGCGTTCCTACCCTCATTTCAGGTGAAAATGAAAAATCTCTGGGGCCGAATGAGTTGACTATTCTCTGCACTGTATAATGCTGCTTTAAAACATTTTTATTTCATCAAAACAGATTATATTATGGGGTTTTATAAATTTATAATAGTTTTCTGCATCTGAATCAATTTGTTCATTAAGTCATTTTACTTTATTTTTCAGAAGTACAGCAGAACTGGAGAATTTCCAGAATATGATTTTATTGTATGCCTCCAAAAGACATTCATATAAGCCACCAGTCTTCAGAGCTACGAATTTGTTGACAGCTTTTGATCATAACAATCATATTGACAGAGATGTGATTGTTAACAGAGATGGAACAATAAGGTAATAAACTTGATTCTTGTTTTAAATGTAATAATTCATTTTTGTTAAAGTATTAATGCTTTACATGTAAGTTGATAAACCATCTGTGTGTGGTACTATTTAATCTAACATTATAAAGATGAAAATTTTTATATCTTTATTTCATAAACCAGTTTTGGTTAGAATTAATCTAATGTAATTAGACAATCCTGTAAATAATCTGATATCTTGGTAAGAAACAGGTTTGCTATATTCACATTATCATTTTTAGAAAAATGATTTGTTACATGTAATTGTATGCTGTTTATGTTTGGACTTTTTAGAATTTACAATATATGAAATGACATTGTCAGTGAAATGTTTACTTTTTCTTGTCAGATACCAAAGGTCATTCCACAAAAAAGGTGGGAGATAGTCTGCAAACCCAAAGAAAGCTGATAAACAATACCTCTATATTCCGGAAATAATTACGAAAATATTGAAAATGAGGTTAGATGATGGAGTTCGCATGAACCAGCCAGTTGTTTTGGACATGAATGATCCTAGAAGAATATCTGCTGAACTCGCTCCAATACCAACTCCGCCTACTGAAGAGGTTGTTACAAAGCAGAAATCTCATTTTAAGTTACAATGATGTAGGCCTTTTAGTCAGGTAGCACCTATTGATATCAAATTGTTATGTAGAGGCTATTCTAGTGATTGTAAAGTAACAAATGATCCTTACCTTGGACCCATATAAAGATTTGGACTAAGTATTTCTTAAAGTGCCTACCATGAGCCAAACTCCAGCAACTATTTGACTTCCAAGTAGCGATTTATCTTCAGACCACTGTTGATTATGTTCTTAAAGCTTTTAAAGACATTTTAACAAAAAGGTGAAAGACCTTTTATACCTTGACAATACCTTCTAGTCACTGTCACAAAATCAGTATAGGGGTGTGCATAAGGCAATTTTTTTTAATATATATTTTTTTTTTCAGTCAGCCAACGATACCCGTTTATTATTGCCGACCTTAGCAATTTTTACCCCCACGGTAAGAAAGATTCGGATGATTTCCGAATTTGATTTGTGCATCTGAGCCAGATTTGTCCCTTACTTTGAAGCACTTAGTACATTATATATGCTAGTCATTATATATATAATAATATATAATATATATAATGTTTAAAAAATGTACCTAGCTTCCCTCATTTTAAAACAAATGAAATAGGAAACACATGGGGGTGAGGGGGTGGGCTTAAGTACAATATCTGTTTCTGTGCAGTAGTTTGTTTAGGTAAAGTACTAAAGTTTGGCATTGAGTAGATGGTAATCACTTTAGTCAAAAGCATATAAACCAACACAGGAAAATAAAACATCAATGTAATTTCTATAGAACTATCTAGTATTTTGGACTGGAATGTCTGTAATCAATCTGTTATGGTAATGGTAGACTAGTTCCTCATATAAAAGCCTGTTTTATGACTTTTAAGGAACCATGCTCTTATCATAAACTGTACAAAATAAGTCTCCGTTAATGTAAAGATGGAGACTGGTGGACAAATCACTTCTGGATACACTGACAATGACTTCAGCTGATATTCCCATCTATAAATTTGAAACGAACTTCTGAGAATTATATAATATAGTAGCAATAGTTATACTGTGGAGAGAGAGATTTATATGCATGCAATAATTACTCTTAGATGATATTGTATCAGGTTTTGATACCAGACTGTACTCTTCAATTAAAGTTATGTGTGTACGTGCACATTTGTAATTATATAAGTTTAGTAAATTTCATAATATATAACAGTTAATTTTATAGTGCATGCAGTTGTGTACATTCATTTGGGTTTTCACATAAAGGGTATTATTATTTCTGTGGTGAATGAACACATTTGAAAGAACTGAAAATGCGATGCTTTAATTGGTGTCAAGTATAATGTTTGATTTAGCTGTAATCAGATGGCTGATGATGCATATGTGATATAGCATTCAAGGTCGCTTTTGATGAACTATTAGCTTAATCTTAAAAACTTTATGGAAGTTTCCAGAGCCATTTTGTTTGTATTGATTTGCCATAATTAATGAGCAGTATCATGCTAGATAGAATAGTATCATAGTGTTTGTAGTTCTGTTGATATTTACAAACCGATCTGTATGCATGAAACACTGCAATAAGTTTTCCTTCCTCAGCTCTATATGCACTGCATAGTGTCATGCTGCTGCATACCATAGAATGTTTTCCAAATTGATGCAAGTTAAGAGTTAGGAGTATATAAGCTATTAATTACTTACTGTTAATTTTATATCACATTCTTGAATTAAATTTCATAATACAGTAATAATATCAAATGTTTTTATATTTCTATTTCTATTGCGTGAACTTGAGTAATTAGTGTTGACAGGTTACCCAATTACCCTCATTAACATATTTGTGTCAATGTGCTGTATTTATACACAATATCACATTGTTCCAGATGCTTATTGTGCAATACTTCCAACATTTAACAATTATAACTTTTTATTTCCTATTTTAAGAGCAACATATACATAGCTAGATTCTACTTAAGTAATTATTCTTATTTTCATACAAGAGTACAAGACCTGATGAATTTATATAAAGTGAGAGGCAATAATAGTACTTGCTTTATAAGTGTTGAATCTGCTAACTATACTGCAAAAATGCAGGGTTCTTTTAATTGGAAAATTTGGGTAAGATAGAAATAATCTATGTCAGTTTTTGTACCAAGACAATGAAATCCCAACCTTTGATTGGGATTTCTTCGTCTTGGTGCAAACCCTAACATAGATTATATTATTCACACATCATATCACTGGAAAGATCACCCAAGTCTTCCTTGAGTAAAGCCACGGTACTGGCCAAAACTACCTGGGTATTTATCACTTATATGCCATACACAATAGCTTGGAATCACACGTTTGTTGCCAGCACAAAGGTATACATAAGTCCATAAAATAAACTGCCTATAAGCAGCATACCTTTTCTCCCGGTTGTAGTCGTTATCTTTTGCTGCTGCCAGGCCATCCTGCCTATACCTCTGTGCAACAATGAGCACGACTTCGTCTAAAACAAATAGGTCGAAATTATAAAAATTACAGTAACAAATATTCCAAAAACATAAAAGCTTTAAATGTTCTGTGTGAAAATATTGATTCTTGTGTTATGCAATGAAGTAAATATATATAATGATAAAGTGTTTCAATCAGCTGCTTAATTTACTAGTACTAAATAATAAACAAAAAAATTAACTTTGGTTGGGCAACTGAGGCAGATTACAGTTATGAGACTTACGGAAAGTAAAACTAGAAAGGCACAATTTACCAACAAATTACTTACAGGAAGCCTTGAATAGCAGTTTGGCGGAATTTGTTTGCAGCACTGCTTTTTCTCATCAGTTGGGATTTCACGGCAGTTACTACATATGCACCAGCTTGGTGATTCACCTCCTGGTCTTGGACGGTATCCTTGTTGCGCTGATGAGCCATTTATTACTTCAAAGACCATGTTGGGGATGTTTTTGGCATATTTAATCCAAATGGTTATCTTTTCTTTCCTGTGTCATATTGGCTATGCGTTCCAATAAAAAATGAATTCAACATTATGAAGAAACTGACAAAAAATAAATCATCAATTTATAAGTCTTAATATAAAAGCTGACTGTAATGGGTAACATAAATCATGTTTACCTTCAACTGATGATCTCCGGCTTCAGCTGTAGTAGCAGTAGTAGAAGGAAATGAGGTTCCTATCTCAGAGACCCCCTCCCCCTCCTAAACGCTTCTACTCTGACATTTTCTTCACCACTCCGTTCTCCGACAAAACACTTCTACGCCGACATTTTCTTCACCAGCCTGTAGCTTAATAAAGTGACAAAAAATATGTAGTTTTTTCACAGCACAAAATAAGGTGACGAAATATATTTGTTAGGGGAAGGTGGTATCTGAGACAGGAACAACTAGTTTCCTTCTATTACTAACATAACCACATTTTATGATAATTTTTTCATACCTGCTGACTCTCATTGGTAGGATATCCGTTAACATACTGTCAATAATTCGGAACTCGCGTATTAAAATAGTCCATATCATATTTTACGCCTCGCAAATAAGATCGTATCTGATCAAGTAATTTGTTATAAGTGATACTTGCTATTTTACAAACAATTTGTTTAGTCTCAAGCTGGGGCTCAATTTTCTTACACGCTGTTGAAAGAGAGACACCAACACCAGATATCAGTAACAAAAACGGATTTAATGATTCTGTACTTGAGATTATGCCAGAGCTGGTCATTAGCAGTGGTAAATATAATATTACTCGAAGTATTCTACTGTAATACTTATAACGTTGTTTTACACACCAAAGGATTTTATGATAAAATTTATAATATTGCATTAGTGCTTCAACATCTTGCTTTGGAATTTCTTCTGAAATATGATTGAAATCGATGATCTGTTTTTGTTTTTTTTTTCATTATGCAATAGTTGTTCACAATTTTTACACAGTTGTAAAAAATTTTGTACCAACAATTGGATCAAGAAACTCACGAAATTTATTATTGTCAGCTAAAACATCTCTGTACTTGTCATAAACATCTGACGAAGTATCATTGTATCGTTTATCTGTTAGTACCTCATTTTTCTTTAACCATGTGTATGAATCAAAAATTTCTTCTAATTCACCTCCATACAAATCTGTTTTATTTACCAGATTACTATAATCTATTTCTGTTTCATCAATAAACTCTAATACCAATCTTATTTGATCTAACGTGAAATTTTTTAGAACAAGATGTTGTCTGATAATTCCGTATGCGACCAAGAAATTTATTATCATTAATTTTTTTTAAGCTTGTCAAGTTTAATTGTAAGAAGACCAATAGCAGAAGGTACTTCTAACATTATTTTTTCATATGGTTTTGTGATTATTTTCTCAATTTCATCGTAATAATTTCGTAATGACAATTGTCTAGAGCGCTGGATTGATGGAAATGGAATATCATCTTGTTCACTTATGTCGTAATAGGAATCAATTTTTACTTCCAGCTTTGTGTTACTTCTTCAAAAAACTTTTCTCGCTCATCACCACTAAGATTACTAATTTCATCGCCAAAATTGTTGATTATCTTTAGGGACCTGCCAACAATAATCGGATCAAATTCAAGTTTTTTACGTATCATTGGCAAAATTGCGTTTGAGTACACTTTAATAATTAACTCCGTATCCACCGTCATAGTAACGATTTTAATTAGGGTTTCTTTGTCGTGGTAGTACATGCCGAGATATTAAAAAATTTCTCGTTTTAAAAAACTATCATATAACTTCTTGTTTCTTTTTATTTCTACTATTTTAGATTCCGCTAGTTTGTCGAGACGATTATGGTTATCATTCATTCGTTTTTCTTCCTGCCCTATTCGTGCTTTTAATAAGCCTGATCGCATTATCAAATTTATATTTTTGAAATCAAGCTCAAGCATTATTTTTTCAACAGGATTTAAACTTGTTTTTGTTCTTCTAGACGATCATCAGGAAGACAGTATATGCTTATAATATCAAAGATTTCCATTGCTTTTTCCAGTTGTGGTCCTCGCATATGCATAACACGAACAAAATGTTTTTCTTCTTCTGATAATGGAGAGTTTATCATTGGAATTGTAAAGTTTTTCGTAGTATTTATCACACGTGCCGCTAGTGATTCGTCCCTAAAATCTTTTTTTTTTTTAATCATAAAATTCTCTCGCAACAGTTGCAATTGGTGTTTCTGACATTATTTTATAGCATCATTAAATTTGATCATCGTGTGTGAATATTTGAAATGCTGTCAGTCCTGGAAACGAATGTTCAGCAGCGGCAACATAAAATAGAAAATACAAGTACTTGTTAGTAGTTTTTTTCTTTCGGAATTGTAAAATATTGTGCTGATGAGATATACGCACTTTCTGTATTGTACAATGTTGTCCAGTTGATATCATCGTTTGATCCTTCCAATCGCCAATTATAAATTCGACCAACACTAGAGTATAATCGACCGCGCAAATGAAATTGCCAAATAGCAACCGTAATAGGAATTTAATTTTGATCCAAAAGTTTTCAACTTCTCCGTCTGTCGTTCATTCCTGTCTATCCGAGAAAGCGTGAAGAGGAGAGTTTTCAGGATAATATGTTGATGCGCTTACTTCAAATCCAACTCGGTTGTCAGTTGCCTTAAAAAGTGTTGGAATATACCCAACATTGTTTTTGGTTCGTTTTATACCACTAGACAGACTGTCAACATACGCTTTATTTGTCAGATCATTAGGATTAAATGGAACATATGTCGTCATTATTTTGTTACTTCTTATGTGTATGTTGCCTGACATTGGTCCACCGGATCGTTTAAAGTATGAGGTAAGTTCTTCTTTTAACTGAGCATAACTTATAGCGTCAGTTTCATTAGCTAGTGGCGAGGTTGTCGGTAATCCAGTTATTTTTGAGTTAATGCTCATTATCAGGATACCTGTCATTGTGTCGCCGGACTTATCGAGCTTGTTATCGTCAAGAGATTTTAATTGTGCATAACTTACAGCTTGTGTGTTATCAACATTTGCTGGTGGATACGCAGTTTCCAAGTTCATTATTTTTTTGCCAACATGTTGAGATTGTATCACTTGCTTTATTGAGTTTAATATCATCGACATACATTAACTGTAATAAACTTACTGCTTGTGTTGGATTAAAGTTTACTGGTGGATATGAAGTTTCTAAGTTTATTATCCTTTTTCTGACATATCAATATTACTGGTGACAACTCCGCCAGATTTATTTAGTTTGCTGTCGTCAACAGATTTCAGTTGTGCATAACTAACATGCTGTGTATTAAGAACATTTATTGGCGGATAATTTGTTTCTAAGTTTATTATCCTTTTTTCTGACATATCAATATTACCTGTGACAACTCCGACAGATTTATCTAGTTTATTGTTGTATTAAAATTATCTGCAATAGTTTTATCGAACAGCTATTGAATAATATGGATAAACGAGCAAAGTACAGAAAACATATAGAAGATTTTAAAAATTTGCTCAGTCTCAGGCAGAATTTAAGAAAACAGTGCAGCAAGCACGGCGTGGACAAATAATTGCCGTAGATGAATCAGCTAAAATTTTAAAACCAGTTAGTGAAGCTTTACTTGGAAAACAACCTGAACTTTACCGCCATCAGAAGAAGAACTTTAAACATTGCAGGAAAAAGGTTTACTTGGAATAGTTAAAGAACAACAAGAAGCAGCTGCTGAAAACAGTATAACAATGTCCGAGGAAGAACAAAGAAAGTTGAGCGATATAGAAGAAAAAAAAAATGGAAAGCTCGGAGGATATACTTAAGGAGATGTTTGAAACTGGGAGACAAGATAGATACTTAAAAGAATTTGAAGATAATTATAATAAAATAAACAACAAATTAGAAGATGACGAGTATTTGTTATTTAACAAAAACTACAATTTTAATAATCCGAAAGTACGTGTTGTTCGAAAAGACAGTTATAACGCTGATGAACATATTAGAGAGTTAACGGAAATAGCGAAGAAAAGTAAGGAACATATTAATGATATAATACCAGAAAATAAGTATTACTATAATAGTATTAAACAGCACGGGCATGGAATGATTGCCAATCTTTACATAACAGCTATTAATCAGATAAAACCAAACAGGTACGGTCATCAAATAATCTCTTGAATACCGAAGGAAAAAGATTAGATTAAAAAAGAATACCAAAAATTCCACCTATAACAGGTATAACCAACATTACTGCCAAACAATTTGAAGAAATAAGACAGTTGATATAGGAAAAATAACAAAATCAGAATACAATAATTTCATAACAGATAATAATGCTGACGATGTTGATAATATTAAAAATTGGGAAGAAGATAAATACGATAATATCATTAAACAATTAGATGATATTGAAGAAGATGGCAGATAAGCTTACGATAAAACTGGTAACGCCACAGGAGAAGATACTCAGGAACTTTATCAACAAAATAGAAATGGTATGCAGTAAAAATTAGATCTGGAAAAACAGATGATCAAAATGGGATTTTAAAAGGTGGCTTGAGTTTTCTGATGATCTTTGCATGAAGAAGAAACTGGTACTGGGGTAACTATATTTACATCAGTTACCGAAATGATAGGCAGATTAATGCTGTTGATATCATCAAAGAATCTGGAAACGTTGGTGCTGAAATTGACAATGAAGTTACTGACATACTCGATCATTTGAGATCGGAAATTTTATTAACATCTGACGAATACGAAATTTTTTCACCGCGATGTAATCGCGTTGACTTAATTTTGTAAAAAAAATATAATAAATAGCGATGTCAACAACACTGTTACTAGACTCTAGCACGTCCGCGAGAGATAGAGCAAATTTTTCAGCAAATTATATCCCGCCACTGCAACTGGATAATAAAAAACAATATGAGATTGGACTAATTTCCTGCACGGCGTGGCATTCTATGGCTAACGTGAAGACCGATGTCAACGATGAATTTACATTTTATCTGCAACCGCAAACATCTCTGTTGTTATGGACAACATTTAAAATTCCACAAGGTGCTTATAATGTCACTGATCTAAATAAGACAATCAAAGAGCTAATAACAAAGGTAAACGGTGTCGCTGACAATTTTGAGTTGGCACCGAATTATAACGCTTTACGCGCTAGAATAACATTAAAAATAATATGGTAATCGATTTTCAGCAGCAGCAAGTATAGCGTCGTTGATAGGATTTTATCATAAACAATATGGATCAACCACAGAACAAACTATAACGTATGACGGTGATCTGCCAGTAAATATAACTGACGTAAACACAATATTAATAAATTGCTCCATTGAATCCTGATCTTACTCAGCTCGAGGCAGTAAAGGACAAACAATTATTAATTTTTCACCAGACGTTCCACCGGGTTCGCTCATGCAAATTAGTCCACGACAAGTTATTTATTGTCCGTTAAACGTTGAAAATCAGATAACAGAAATAAATATGCAATTGACAAATCAATCTGGGCGACAGCTAGATCTGAACAATGAGGTTGTCACTTATTATTTGCACCTAAGAGCGCAATAGATGTTTGTACAGTCTTAGATATAATGAAAACAAAGTTTATAGAAGAAAAATTATTGGAGGATTTTTAGGAAATATATTCACTAAAATTATTGAAAATGTTCCAGAATTGCGCATAAGGTTGCGACAATTGCACTTGGCGCGTCAAAAGCCTTTGCAACTGGGGCTGCATCTGCTGCCGCAACTGCGGTAGGACATAAAAATAACTGAAAAAATAAAAGGGGCTCCAAATATTAAACAAGTTATATCAGATATCGCCCCAACAAAAGAAACAGAACGTGTAAAGATAACAACAACAACAAAAACTTTTATCGCCAGAAGGCGAGCAAATTATCCAAAAATTAGTATCTAAAGCAACAGCACCAACTATTATATAATCTAATAAATAAAAAAATGTCTGTTAGAAATTATCTTGATTTCGCAGAGACGTATGACACCGACGACACTGTAACAGAATTTTAGTATGTTGAGTATCTCGACAAAAATTATACTAAACCAAATAAGGCGTCCGTTAGAACATTTAATACGTGGGATGAGGATGTATTTCTGCTGCCTCACAAAGCAATGTTAGAAGTACGTGGCCAGATTATGACAGTAGCTAATCCACCTGTCGCAATTTTTGCAGCTGGAACAGAAATATTTCTTATAAACAACTGCTGGAGCTTATTTAAAAGTATTAGATATCAGCGAACTAATCAAACAGTTGAAGATATTTCAAGTCACCTACAATTTGCGAGCACTGTACTAAGTATTATTTCGTCTCCGGTGATTACTCCAGATCGACTGCAATTAATATGATGCGGTTTAAAGACACTGGAGCTGGTTTAGCTGTATCAAATGAACCTTTATCGGAAGGTGTTTTAGTACACGGCGCTGCTGCTGCTGCAGATGTAATTGTAAAAACTTTTCTTATTGTTAATGCCACATGCTTTAGATATAGCCTCACCAGCTTTGGACGCAACTGCAGACGCTACAAGAGTCTCACTTAATGCTGCCTGTAATAATCTGGGCATAGCACCAGCAGGTCTAGCTGCTGACGGCGTTGCAATGTTATATCATGTTAATAACACGATTGGAGTAAGAAATATACGTTACAATGAGGGTTATGCTAGGAGAAAGGCACTTGCAGCAGAATCACGTCAAAATACAATGATGCTGCCGTTAAGCACAATATTTGGATTTTGCAGGGACTACAATAAAGCATTTGGTGGATTTAAACATACGCTGATTTTAGATCTAGCAGAACAAAATGATTGTTTACTTCGAGCTGGCGGAGCTGATGTACAATTTATCATAAACAAACTTGCGCTGTGGATGGCACGAATAACGCCGTCAGTCACACAAGCAGATGAATTAAATAGTATACCTGATAAACATACAAAGAGAATTTATTTTCAGCAACATAAAATATATCAAACAGTGGTTCCAAATACCAGCGAGTACACATGGCACGTCACAAGAACATCAAGTGAACAACTACCGGGGCAATTGTTTGTTGCATTTCAACAACAAGAGCGACGCGGTGACCAACAACAAAATAATGCAATATTTGATAATGCTGATGTTAGACTAATATATACTAGAATAAATTCAAAACAATATCCGGAACGTGTGATATTATGCAATTTTGCAGATAACGCTAATAAAATTTTTACTCGACCGTATGATCTTATGGACGCAGTGCGGAAATATCAGGATGTCGGAGACGGATCTCAGATATCAGTAGAGTGATTTCGTGCACTTTATCCGATATTTTATTTTGATGTTAGTAAACACAACTTTCAAGCTGTTGATTCGACAGCTGATGGTGAAATTACCTGGACACTCGGAGTATCTCCAGCAGCACAGTTATACGTGTACGCGCTGGTGATCAGCGACAGATTTGTAACAATTGACTCTATCGGAGGTAAAATGTCAATACAAGTTTAATGTATAACCTTAATATAAATGACAAAATATATTGTAAAAGAGATATATTTGACTGATAGTCAAGTTAAACAATTAGCAGCTGCTGTTGCCAAGCACAGGCAGGTGTTATTAAAAATAAGACACGGCGATGAAGACATTTTAACAAAATTAATGCTAACCAAAAAACAGATAAATAAATATGATCACGGCAAACCGTTTGTCTTAAATTTGAGCGCCACACAGATAACTGCGATGGCTAAGCAAGGCGGTTTCTTTGGACCGGCAATAGCTGTAATGGCCAAAACGTTAATACCTAAAATTTTGCCTGTACTTGGTACATTAGGATTAGCAGCAGCATCCTGCGCAGTATCTGGCGGAACGAAAAAAGATGTCTCCGGAGAGGGTATAAAGAAAATTTTTATCTAAAGATAAATATAATGCCCCGACGAAAAACAGCAAAAGAAAGACGACAACGAAAAACAAAAGACGCGATCGCGGCGAACAAACAAAGGCGAATTTATAGGACCATTGCTGGCGGGAGTAGCGGTAAGTCTATTGTCAAATCTGCTGGAAACTGGCCGAGGACTAACATTGCGAGGCACAAGGAGATGAAATCTCCTGTGTTAAGTAACTTTGATATACTTGATAAGCTAACAAAAGTATCAAAAAATTCTGTGGAATTTGTTCCAAAGATGAACTCGATCACGATTCGATTGCTGGTGGCTCGTGTGTGATTAATATAGAAAACTTCAACGACGGATCCGGCACACACTGGGTAGCTGTTTGTAATAACAATTATTTTGATTCATTTGGACTTCCACCTGGTGACTCTATAAAAAATATATCAACAAAATATATAAAATAATAAATTATTCCTCTAATCAAATTCAGCCAGTTGGAACAACTGCTTATAGATACTATTGCGTGATGTTTATAAACAAATGTCCAATCCTAAATTCAATTGTTCAAAATTTATTTTACAGTTTGACAAGCAACCTTGCCACGCCAGTGATGAGATTGCAATTAGTTTTGTATAAACTTACAAATATAAAAATGTCAACATACTGTCTCAAGTTGAAAACTAAAACAGAAAATGTCGATGAAACAACAGAAAAAACAAAAAATAATAGAATAATGCTGAAAAATATTTGCGCAATCTGTGGAAAAGAAAAAGTATGTTTTTAAAGAAATTATCCGGAGCTGGATTCGACAAGGTTATTTTAGTACATGATTAATAAATAATAATATGCGAGTGCGACTGTGATCGAGATCTCTGTCTTGAGCAAAATAAAATTGTTGCATACTGTCAACAATGCAACAACAGAGAAATAATTGGAACAGGTATATATATATATATATATATATATATATATATATATATATATATATATATATATATATATATATATATATATATATATATATATATATATAAATTGATTGGCAAATTACCAAAACCAAGAGGAGGTTGAACATTACCAGGCCACAACTATACTGGACCATATAAGCCTCTTGATAAACAATTTGACGAGAACGATAATCCATTACCAAGACAAGAGCCTTACAATCAATTTGATGCCATAGCAATGCGTCGTGATATCTGCTACCGTGATAATGAACAAAATAAGCACGGCTGCGATAAAGTAATGCTAGACGAACTTGCTGATATGAAATAAGTAAATATGCGAGAGCGTGTTGACCGAAGGCTGGTACAGGGGATGACTGGAGTAAAGTATAAACTTGGTTTTGGCAAAAAAGAATTGTATGATGATCTTGCATCAGAGGTACACAAACCTAAAAAACAGTTTCCGCGACGTAAGGTTGTTGCAAATGCCATTGATGATATCTGGGCGATAGATTCAGTTGAGGTGTCAAATCTTGCTCAGTTTAATGATAAAAAAATATCTTTTAAACGTTGTAGATGTTTTTAGCAAATACGCGTTTAGTGTACCTCTTTCAGATAAGACAGGAACTTCGATAACTGATGCGTTAAAACAAATAATAAAATGTATAGAATGAAAACCAAACAGAATCTGGATAGATCATGGAGCAGAGTTTTTAATAAAAAATTTGAGCAGTTTTTGGAACAAAATAACATCAAAAAATATGTTACAGGAAATAAAGGTAAGAGCGTTGTCGTCGAGCGATTTAATCGCATGCTAAACGAAAAAATACACAAATATTTGACAGCCAAAAGACAAATAAATATATTGACAATCTACAGAAAATTGTTGATAAATATAATAACACGAGGCACAGATCAATAAAAATGTCACCAAACAACGCAATGGAAAATCCGGTATTAGCAAATGAAAACACGTATCGCAGACATAAATTTAAAGTTGGTGATAAAGTTAGAATTTCTCTGAAGAAAAAAATTTGAAAAAGGATTTACTCAAACCTGGAGCGAAGAAGCATTTGTTGTTGATAAAGTACTTTCAACAATATTGGTTACCTATGCGCAAAAAGATTTATTGGGTGAACCTATAACTGGTAGTTTTTACGAACAAGAACTTCAAAAAACCGAACAAAATATATTTGTTATTCAAAAAGTTATCAGGAAAAAAGGCAATAAAAATTTAGTTAAGTGGCGTGGGTATAGCGATAAATTTAACAGCTGGGTACCAACTAAATCTATGAAATAATTTGTTATAAATTTGCTCGTACTTTATCAGTACAGAATTACATTTGACTGGATTAAACAACGACGCTAAATGTAATTTTCTTGTATTATCGACTGGCATTAAATTGAATATTTTAACATATTTTATGCTCCTTTGCTGGCCAGTTATTCTTATGTTATGAAAAGGTTATATAAGTTGCCAAATTATTTGTTGCTCGGCAAAATTAAAATTAAATTTTATTATTTCTTTGGAGATATGATACTTAACATTATATCGTCCAGTTGTCGGTCTGCTGGATTTTATTTTTATCAGCAACATATACGTCATCATCATCGTCACTGTTGTACAAAATGTCATCCTCGCCATAGCCAATAGACTTGTGTGCATCGCCAGAGATAAAATTATATTGCGGTGTAAAATTATCGTCAGCATATGTATCAGCAAATCGTTTCATTAAGTCCATATTATAATATATTTTTATCTACTTTACAATAATAATGACTACAGAGATGAATCTCCTGAGATAAAATATCATCAGAAAGCTGATATATTAAATTACAGACAATTAGCTGAAGCAGTGCGAAAATGTTTATCAGGATACAGTTTTTATTCTGTTGACGTTATTGTGATGCAAGGTGAATCTGATAAAACTCTTCTAACAGCAGCAGAAAAAAAAACAACAACTTAATGACAGCACATTTATAACTTTGAAATTTGATCGCGATGATGTTTTGATGTTTGCTCATAATTGTCTTACCAAAACTGAATTAAGAAACATAATTAATCGTAATATTTGAAAATAAATCTGACAAATGTTAACGTTGACGATGCTAATTTAGTTTTACCGTCGGCAACATCTTTAACTTGTTGTAGATGAATTTAAGATATTTTGCAGCAGCTGTCATTGATTTAAATTTCATTTCTTTATCAGTTTCAAGATTTACTGAGATAATTGATCTTTTAGGATTTTTAAAATTATTAGCATTATTAGTATTTTCTTTTGTTGTAACTAAATCTAAATTTTCAGTCCTATTATCGGTTTTAATGCTGTTGATGTGATCGATAACCAGATTATTTGAAACAGTACTGTTAAATGTTTCATAAATAAAACGATGTGACAGATAATTAACTTAGTGTTTGCTCCTCTAACAGTTACCATAAGATATTCTCTGTTTTGCATAAAACAACAACTTTATTTATTCGTTTATTTCGTATAATCCTGCGATCGTTAACGTCATACAAATCAAACGTAGGATGTGGTTGAAATTCATCTTGCAATGCTAAATTTTCAATATTGTCGTCGTTAATTGATCTGTTTACTCTGTAAACTCGTTGTCCTTCTGGGATGTCCCCGCAGAACAAAGTATAATTGAAATCTTTCCTAAGCATTTTAATTCTATCTATATTATCTCCTTTAATACTTATCTTATAACTGGCTGGTGTTACTTTACCAAAAGACCATTGATATTCTACGCGAATAACTGAACCAAATTCATTTCCGGCGTAATGATTATAAATTGGATGTATGTGATATTCTTCTTATTCTTCTGATGATAAATTAAAATATCTATTTTCAGTCATTATATTATATAGCATTTTTTAAAAAAGATCAGTTAAATATATAAAATACTGTATAATATATAATGCTAAAATTACGAGACATTGCTAAAAAGACCCGTATAAAAGTTGAAAAAAATTGCTACTGCATTTTCTGGTTACGATAACAGTTATAACATTGATAATCAAAATATTTTAGCAAATTTGAACTCTACAAATTTATTTCATCTTTTACAACCAATTGTAGCGCAAGAACTTGCATATCACAAAGGAATCAAGCTAATATTGCAGTATCATGTTATTTTATCAAAGTTACATGCACTTCAAAAAGATATACTACAGAAAATGTAGATTTCACCAACGAGATTGCCGAAACATATTTAACAGCTAAATCACGAAAAATATTATCTGGAACAAATATTTCCTCAGTCGCTGATGAAAGACACCAAGAAATAAACAAAAAATTTGAGGAATTTACTGCATCAGGATCAGGTTGGAAATTTGAAATGATTAAAGAAGATTTATTTTACACAATGAAATATAACGTACTCCGCGGTAGTTCTTATGTTGATCTCCCTAAAAAAAGATTAAAAAATGTTGCATAAATGTCATAAACAATGATAACGAATGCAATCGGTGGGCAATTTTGTCTGCTAGACATCCTCAAAGTTCTAACTGTGATTGCGTTGAAAAATATTTGCCGTAAAAAGATGAGCTAAATTTTAACGGAATAACTTTTCCTGTGGCAGAGAATCAGATACCAAAGTTTGAAAAAAAAAACAACGATATTTTAATAAATGTTTTCGGACTAGATGAAACAGAAAATGTCTACCCGAGATATATTTCAGAGACTGCTACAAAAAATACAATAAATTTATTATTTTATAAAGGACATTACAGCTGGATTAAAAAAAACTTTAAGGGCCTAGTTGGCAGACAATATAATAAAAATAAAAATAGGAAATATTTCTGTTATAGTTATTTACAAGGTTTATCTAAAGATGAAACACTGCAAGTGCATCTCAAATACTGTGTTAATGTTCAAAGAATAACCACGCCAGGAGAAAAAGAAAAAGCATTAAAATTTTAAAATTATAATCATAAGCTAACTATCCCGTTTGTCATTTATGCTGATTTCGAGTGTCTATTTTGTTCCTGTGGCAGGCGCAGAAAATAATCCAAATAAATCAAGTACAAGAAAAATACAGCAAAATGTTCCCTGTGGAGCAGCTTATAAGGTAGTTGTTGCGCTAACGATAATTTTTCAACCCCAGTAAAGTTATACAGATGTAAAAATGGTGAATCTGAAAGTCCGGTCGTGTGGTTACTAAAATATCTCATAGACGATGTTAATAAAATTTTCAACAGATTATCCAAAACAGCTCCGATGAAAATAAGATCCAAACAACAACTTGATTTTTCCGAGGCAGTTAATTGTCATATCTGTGAGAAGTTCTTAGGTAAAGATAAAGTGTGCGATCACTGTCATCTGACCGGGAAATATCGCAGGGCAGCTCACAATGATTGCAATTTTAAGTTTCATGCGCCAGATTTTATTCCTGTCGTCTTACGATAGTCATATTATCGTGGAGACTTCTGGCGATGAAGAAATTACATCTAAGCTAAAATTAAATAATACAATAAAATGTATCCCAACAATTTTGAAAAGTATATGCCAGTCACGCTAGGCAAATTACGTTTCATTGATAGTCTGCAATTTATGTCAGCTCCGCTGCATGAGCTTCTAAAAGGTTGTAACAGTTTCAATAATCTAAAACGCTGCCTTCGTGAAAACTACGTCGTTCTGACAAAAAATGGTCTAGTTCAGTATGAGCATCTCGATGACTGGGGCAGATTTGATGAAACTTCTCTTCCTCATAAAGATAAATTTTACCCACAGCTTAAAAATGAAAATATTACAGATGACGAGTACAAATATGCACAAGATATTTGGAATAAATTTAGTTGTAAAACATTTGATGATTAGTATGATTTATATTTGAAAACAGATGTCTTATTGTTAGCAGATGTTTATGAAAGTTATCGTAAAGTTAGTCATAAAAATTATGGACTAGACCCTTGGGGGTATTATTCTGCACCAGGATTGTAGTGGGATGCCCTGCTAAAAACAAATAAGGTAGAATTGGATTTCTTGACAAATGTTGATATGTTTAATGCTTTTGAAAAATAGTATCAGAGGCGGAATTAGCGTTATAACAAAAAATATGCGGTAGCTAATAATAAATATTCGGAAAATTATGATAACAATTTACCATCAAATTATATTATTTATCTTCACTCTAATAATTTGTATGGTTATGCAATGTCAGCCAATGCTATGCAGTGGATTTCATTGGATAACTTCAGATCAATTTCTTAAAGAAACTGAGAAAAATCTTCCAAAAGATATTGGTTATTTTGTTGAAGTTGGTCTCGACTATCCTAGTTCGTTATATGATCATCATAACGACTATCCGTTTTGTGCAGAGTCTATGATAATCAATTACAGTTTATTATCACCTGAACAATGAGCAATGACAACAGCAAACAATTCGATTGTTAATAAGCTAGTTCCAAATTTGTTAAATAAAAGAAATTACGTGACACATTAAAAAAATTTAAAACAAGCAGTAGATGCTGGACTAATTCTGAGAAAAGATCATCGTGTGTTAAAATTTAATCAATCACGGTGGAGGGCAGATTATATTGATTTAAACACCAAACGTCGTGCTGCTGCTAAAACCGAATTTGAGAAAACTTTTTTCAAGTTAATGAACAAATCCGTATTCGATAAGACGATGGAAAATATCGGAAAGCGAGTCAATATTGAAATTGTAAACGATATAAATAGCAGAAATAAATTAGTTAACGATGATAGTTTTGTCAGTATGAAAATATTTAATGAAACTCTTGTTGCAATAAAGCGACGAAAGACAAATTTAAAGTTAAATAAACCGATTTATGTTGGTGCAGCTGTACCTGATATTAAAGTGGCTGATGTACGATTTTCACTATAATTTTACCAAAAAGCAGTGGCCAGATTCGAAGTTGCTATTTACTGATACAGATTGCTAGTTTATAATATAAAATGGGAGTATTATATCAAGATATTTATAAATACCGTGACTTATTTGATTTATCGAATTATCCACCAGGTAGTGCATTTCATGATGATGCAAATAAAAACGTTATTGGCACGATGAAGGATGAATTTATGTTTGTGTCAGTTAAGGAATTTGTCGGACTAAGAAGTAAATTGTATGCCGTAATTTTAGATGACAATAAACTAACAAAGAAAGCGAAAGGTATTCCTCGTGGGTATGTGAAAAAATGTATGAAATTCGATGATTTTAAAGCAGCTCTAAACAGCTGCACTAATTGTATTAAAACAAATGTTATTAGAACAAATTATCACAAACTTGAAACAGACACGATTATAAAACGTGGACTAAGTAATTTTGACCATAAGAGATATTGAGAGGACGGAATTAATACACTACCTATTGGACGCCACACCAGTACTAGTGACATATTCAGTATCATATTTAGTTAAGTTTGTCTAATATTAAAAATAATGTTCGAAAATTTAACATTAGCCGATGGAGTTAGTAGCAAAATTAAAAATATTGATGGCTAATGGCCAGCAATTATCAGTTGATATTAATGATGAAATTTCAGGTATTTGTTTTAGCAAATTTGAGAGAATTAAACTCTCGCTTTTCAAATCAGATGACAGCAAAAATATTTTGATATCTTGAAACGTTACGAGACGAGCTTATATTTAAATACGATAACCTTTACGATCCGATCAGTCAAGAACATTATACAAAAACTAATATCGACTTAGACCGGTCAAAAGTTTTTGCAAAAGGTGGTAAGTATCTTGTCAGTAAGATAGCAATGAAAGAATTATTTGAATGCCATCGACAAGTAAGCGGAAAAATTAAATTGTATTTGTATAAACACGATAATAAATGATTCCTGATATCTAATGTTGAGACATTAATAATCGAGAAGAAAGATAACTCTGTCTGTCTTCTTTGTATTTTTGAAGGGAGATAATACTGTCTTCGAGCTATCGTAATGCTTGTCTCTCTTCATCGTTGTTCGTTAAGGAAATGAGATAAATTGTTAAAATCACCTGGTATTAAACAATATTAATAATTTTAAAACCTCAAAATAAATAAATAAATGTCTCAATATGGTCTTATAAAAACCAATGTTCTGTATTGATTTTGTGTTGGATGCTTGACTAAAACGACTTGCAGAACGCAATATCGATCTTTCAGACTGCTGAAGTCTGTCTGTCTTGTAATTTAAGCCGTTGTATCGGTCCAGGATGTCATTTCGTTTCCTGTACATACTGCAATGTATTTTAACCAGTGTAAGATTGTAGATTTTGTGATTTATTATATATTTTTTTGATAATAATGTATATTCAAAATCAGAAACATCTGCTAATCACTTATAAAAATTTCCTATTAGATAACTTTATAATATTTTTTTGAAACATATACGAAGGAGAGTCGGCAGTCCAGTGCTATCGCGGTTGACTCTCATACTCGTGGTCTTGAGTTCGATTCCATAACAGATATAGTCGACGGTGTGGCGGTATGATGCTATTGTTCTTTATATAGTGGGGGTCCGGCAAGTTTCCTCGAAATTCAACAGAAAAAATATACTCTCCCACCATGTCACCACGTGGAGGGTGCATTTTTGCACTCCCCGGGGTTTATTATGGGGGGAGAGTGTGCAAAATCTGTTGAACGTAGAGAATGCCTCCATTTGTATGTGCCGTCCTTAATTAAGTTTATATGTAACTGTGCCATCCTTAATTAAGTTATATGTAACTGTGCTGTCCTTAGAGATAATGCTGTAAATATGCTTACTATAATTAAGATTATGTGTTGTGTAGTCCTTATATATAATTGCTGTAAATATGCTTGCCGTAAATATGCTATAATTATGTGTTGTGCCGTCTATAAAAACATTCCTCACTGAGGAATATTATTTTCATTTTTATTGTTTTAAACAAATATTTATAGTAGTAGAAGGAAATGAGTTATTTCTATCTCAGATACGCACTTCCCCAGACAAATATATTTCATCACTTGTGAAAAAAACGATATATTTTGTCACATTATTTAGCTACAGGCTGGTGAAGAAAATGGCAGCGTAGAAGAGTTTTGTCTGGGAACGGAGTGGTGAAGAAAATGTCAGCGTAGAAGCATTTGGGAGGGGGAAGGGGGCCTCTGAGATAGGAACCTTATTTCCTTCTACTACTGTAGCCACTTCTGTCCTGCTAAGTGATAGTCCTTGATATCCTCTTCCTCTCCTTTGCCTTGTAGCTCTTCATCTACCCCTACTACCTGACTCCTTTCCTGTACTCCTTCTACTAGACTCCATTCCTGTACCTCTTCTACTAGACTCCCTTCATCTAATACTTCTTCCTCTTCTAACATCTCTTATTTGATGTTGGTCTGGGCTGTCAGTGATGTTGGTCTGGACTATCATGAAGTGATGATGTCCGAGATACTGATTCTCTTACAGTTTTATCTGAAACCTATAATTAAATCATATGTGATAAAAGGCAGAAAAATCACTTGTTTTTCAATTCTAATAGGAGGGGTCTGTTTTATTAATTTGTTTTTAAATCGCACTTGTCGAAGCTATTACTTTTATCGCATGACAATGTACCATATATTTCTTACCTTCAACTGATGATCTCTGGCTTCAGCTGTAGTAGCCATGAAATGGATATTTATTTAGAATGGAGCTTGCCCACAAGACTATTATTATTATTATTATTATTATTATTATTACTGAAGCCTACAAACAAATGCGCAAATACATCGAGTATCGGATACGTGAGCCCGAGCTATTGATGCAAATTTACAACACAATCAAAATCATTCTAAGCCAAAGAGGCGACTTTAGAGAGATCTTTTAATAGCGGTTATGATTACAATGACACGAATTATCACAGTTTTAGTTACTTTATCTTGCAACGTAACACACAATCTCAAAAAACACGGAAAGTAATACGTAATGTGAATTTTAAGAATTGCCCCTTAAAGGAACCCCTTATCGTCATGATACTCCATCATATTGCCTTCTTTGCCTGCTTCTTGTAATTTATTATATACAATGAGAAATCTATAAGCAATACATATGTTCCGCCTGACTATAAAGAACTAAGGAGAAGGACAGACGAAGAAATATGAAGAATTAGGAATAATTACATCAAAAGAGAAACAAATGCTTACCTCGACTTCCATATTTGTTGACGCGCGTCACGTGACACTGCGACTTCGGGGAATATCAGTAAATTCCGTTTCCGCATAATTAATTAGCAATTCGTATATACGAGACTAAAAAATCATTACATTTCAACTAATTAAACTGACAGTTGTACAATTTATGAAGCTGAATGACGTGTAATTTCTCATTAATTGTACTATACTTTCCATAATATCATGCATTTGCAAGAACAGAAAAAGTCGAAAATCTTAAGTTGTATGCCTTTAACTTATTCAAAATTTACTTATTTAAACGATATTCTAAAACTTAAAGAAATTCTAGAACTGTATAAAGTTGCTAAGCTTGCTGGAATATAATCGTTTATATGTATTTTGACTTTTAAAATATATGAATATACAAGCCAAATCTATGCTACTCAACAGTTCAACTCAGAAATAAATAATCGAATGATAATCGTTCATCAGCATTGTCCTTTCACAGTTCGTTCTACTATAAATTAAAATTTAATCCTAGAAGGATTTTATTGATAAACAAAGATTCTTTTTCCGGTCTTTTGCAACAGGGGTGTCCTTATAACGTACTTGTTATGTTCTGAACAACAAAATACCAATATTTGCAGCTTTCGAAAACAATTAAATCTCCTTGTAGCAAAACAAAAACCTCCGTTTTTGGAAGAAGGAATTCTTTTCGATTTTTATACTAACCGGAGGAAAACCATATAAATATGGGCATTGTGACGAATGTTTCGCTGGAAGTGGCCAACAAAATGTACACTGCCATATCAGTGCTTTAAAAGAAGCATTTAAATGTGAAGTATGTGATGATATTTTTATGCTAGAGTTGAATCTGAATAATCACATTGTTGTATTATTGATATGGACTATACAATCTAAATCATGTGTACATCTTTCTCCAATGTAAATACGTATGCGCTGTTAGGGACCCACTGTGTGGATTGCTATATGAGTCACTCTTAGAAATAAAGTCTTGAAAGCAACACGCTTGTGTCTGTTTCAATATATACATCTCACTTGAGATAGTTTAGGACAAGAAACACAACATGGTATCAGATGCGGGGTTGGTGCATTAAGTTGGATTAGTGCATTAAGTTGGAGTTGCGCACAGAGTAAAAAGTGGGCATTAGTTAAGATTTGAAAAAACTCAACCATGGATTTAAGCGGTATTCCGCCACCAGTCATGGACTGGGAGGCTACGAACTTGCCGGAACAGTGGGAAAAGTTTAAACTACATATCACTTTGATTTTCAATGGACCGCTTAAAGAACAAACAGAAGCTGAAAAGGTGTCAAACCTTTTGTTGTGGGTTGGGGACAAAGGGAAAGACGTCTACCAAACGTGGAGTGATATTTCAAATGAAGACGCGAAGAAGCTCCAAACATCCTATGACTGTTTCAAGGCACATGTGCAACCAAAGTTAAACCCCATATTTGCGCGATATCGTTTCAATATGGAAATGCAAGGAGCGGAATCAATTGATTCCAACGTCAGACGGCTAAGACTGAAAGCCAGAGACTGCAACTTTCATGATGCCGATGATATGATAAGGGATAGAATTGTATTTGGGGCGAAGAGTCCGAGAGTCCGAGAGAAACTGATTAATGAAGGAGACAAGTTGACATTAGACAAAGCGATCCAGATAGTTCAAAACGTTGAATATTGTCAGCAGCAACTGAAATCGACGTCTATTTCAAACTGCTCGCCAAACAAGGATGTAGATGCTGTCGTTAAAAGTAAAACCAGAGTGAAAGCACGCGGTGGAAACAAGCCCAGGGGATATCACTGGCAACAATTCCTGAAGTCAACGCAGACACATCAGACCCAACATCACAATGGTGCATGGCCCAATCAGTTCACAACACACAAACCATGTGGGATTGTGGAAACAGGAATCACCAGTCGAACAACTTGCAGTGTCCAGCTAGAGGTGTGACTTATATCGAACAATGACCAGGGATTTGATTATAACGGGAGTGTTAACAATGCACGGAATACACTTTACATAGATACGGTAAGGCATTCATCTCTCTCATCTCCAGACCGTGCATTTGTCCAGTTACGTATTGGCCCTTCCCAAACCCCATATAAATTTAAAATAGATACCGGGTCACAAGTGGACATTCTTCCACTAGCGTTGTACAAAACACTCAATATTAAAGACCCCTTAATACCCCCCGACAGTAAGCTTGTATCATACACAGGAGATCTGATTTCAGTAGTGGGCAAGAAAATGCTTTCCAGCTCACACAACGGCAAAACTGTAAAAACATACTTTTACGTTGTAGATAGTCAGGCCGCGGCTCTCATTAGCCTTCAAATTTCACTTGATTTACAATTAGTCCAGCTGATTTACGCAATTGATAATGAGTTTGGCTTAGATACATCAGCTGTTACAAGTACGTACAGTGACCTATTTCAGGGAATAGGTCTGTTTCCCGGTGAGTGCAAGCTGCATTTTAAACCCGATGCAGTACCAGTAGTAAACCCCCCGCGAAGGGTACCAGAAGCATTAAAGTCAAAGCTTAAAGAACAACTAGCAAGAATGGAAGAGTGCAAAATTATTGAAAGGGTTACAGAACCCACCGATTGGGTTAACTCCCTTATAGTAACAGAGAAACCGAAATCGGGTAAATTGCATATTTGCCTAGACCCAAAGTCGTTAAACGATTCAATCCTTAGGACCCACTATCCTATGATGACAATCGATGATGTCACAACTAAACTAACCAATGCCAAGTACTTTAGCACGTTAGACTATTCATATGGCTACTGGAGTCTGAAACTTGAAGACGAATCTTCATACCTAACTACATTCAGTACGCCTTTCGGACGGTACCGATATCTTAGGTAACCTTTTGGTATAAAAAGTTCACAAGATATATTTCAAATGAAAATGGATGAAAATTTTGAGGGCTTACCAAACGTCGCGTGTATAGTCGACGACATACTGGTGTGGGACGCTCTCGCAAGGAACATGACATGTTGACACGTGTACTTGAACGTGCAAGCTCAAAGGGTGTGCGTCTCAACCCAGACAAATGCGTAATAGGCGCAACGGAAGTATCTTTCTTTGGCCATACAATAAGCTCGTCATGTTTAAAACCCGATCAAAACAAGGTTGAGGCTATTTTTAAACTTGATGCTCCCGAAAACAGGTCCAAATTAGAAAACCTATTGGGAATGGCTAATTATCTTTCAAAATTCGCGCCAAATTTAGCAGAGGTTACAAGCCCTTTACGTGCCCTCTTGAAGAAAGACGTGGAATTTTTCTGGGACGAACCTCAGAAGAATGCATTTCAAGAGGTCAAGGATATAATCACGCGACACCCTGTGCTGGTTTACTTTGACTCGAACAAGCAATTAACACTCGAAATAGACGCTTCCAAATATGGGATTGGGGCATGCTTTATGCAAGACGGTCACCCCATAGCATTCGCATCCAAAAGCCTAACAAAAACCCAAATAGGGTATACTCAGATAGAAAAAGAAATTCTGGCTATACTATTTGGCTGTAAACGTTTTCATCAATTGGTTTTTGCTAGACCAGTTAGGGTGCACTCAGATCACAAGCCGATTGAATCAATCATGAGGAAGCCCCTTTCATCAGCCCCTCCACTCCTTCAACGCATGAGCTTCAGCAGTACGATATTGAAGTGTATCATGTACTAGGGAAAGATTTGCCCATTAGTGATTATTTATCAAGACAATCACTTCCGGACACATACCCAAGATTGATCGAAGGACTCGACCTTCACGTACATACGATCAAACAACAGTTGTTTGTCACAGATCGACAGTTAAAATGTCTGAAGAGCGTTATCAAAGTTGACCCGCAAATGCAAACTTTGATAAAGACTATAACTCAGGGATGGCCTAGTTCACGCGCTGACTGCAATAAAGATGTGCTTGAGTTCTGGAATCACAGGGATGAGCTATCTGTAGAAGATTACTTAATTTTCAGAGGTCAAAAGTTAATTGTACCGAAAGGTCTCCGGCAGTAGATGATACGAGCTGTGCACACTAGTCATCTGGGAGTAAACAAGACGTTAGAACGCGCGATAGATAGCATCTTTTGGCCAGGCATGTCCAAAGAAATCACAGACCATGTGTTAAAATGCTTGATATGTCTCAGTCACCGCGACTCCAATGCTAAAGAACCTTTAATCCCACATGACACCCCACAAAGGCCTTATCAAAAAATTGGTACTGACCTGTTTGCATTTGATGGAAAAAATTATCTCATGACTGTTGATTTTTATAGTCGATTTTTTGAGATAGACTTATTGCCCGACACACACACAGTATCACAATTATCAGGAAACTGAAAGTACACTTGTCACGAAACGGTATTTGTGATGTCTGTGTCAGCGACAATGGACCGCAATTTTCATCCCAAGAATTCGCAAACTTTGCGAAAGAATGGGGTTTCGAACACAGGACGTCAAGTCCATTACATGCAATGTCTAATGGTTTGGCAGAAAAGGCAGTCTCGATTGCCAATGAATTGCTCACCAAAGCAAGGGACAGTAAGCAGGACCCTTATTTAGCCTTGTTAGAATATAGAAATACACCCTTGGATTGCGGCTATACACCAACTCAAATATTACTTGGTAGAAGAACAAAATCTATAATACCTATTACAAATAAACTTCTCAAACCACAGACCGTTGACCCAACTATTGTTCAAAAGAAAATGCAGCAGTCGAAATTAAAACAAAAACAGTATTTTGACAAATCGGCAAAAGTACTTAAACCCATTTCTGTAAATGATTCTGTGAGGGTTCAATTTGGTAAAACACGGAAACCCGCCAAAGTTATAAGAGTTCACAGCGGCAGGTCATATTCTGTACAAACTAGGGATGGTGTTGTTTACCGCCGAAATAGAAGGTTACTTAATAAAACCACGGAGAATCTGTCAGATGTGACCCCATTTGCTGCTCGCGTATTGGCTAACACCGAGCAGCAATGTGAAAATACTCCATTTCAAACAGATTTCCCTAGAGAACCCCATTTCAATGATGCTATCCCAGAATCAGGAGCTAAGACTTTGAGGTCAGATGCCCCATATATAACACGGTCTGGAAGAGAGTTGAAACCTAACAAACTATATGTAAATGATGAATGGAGTAAGTACCATTGATAGTTATAGATAGAGAACTGAACTGAAACTTGAGTGTAAATGACATCCCCGGAGTGCCGTTTATGTGGAACGGCTGAGGCTTTTAACAATTGACGAATACATGACAAGCAGGATGATTGTTTAGGGTACAGTAAAAACAAAAATGTTAATGGTTATCCAAAATGCGTATGAACAACATTATTAATGCATTAAATATGTTTTGAACATTATTTACGTATGTATTATGTGATTTAGTTTCATGTCAAATCTTTATCATCGAAAATAACTATTTCTACAGAATTATTTAGATTTCGTTACCTTGTGTGATATGTTACCTTCAAAATAAAACAACTTTATTTATTTTTGTCAAAACAAGGGAAATGTTGTATTACTGAAATGGACTATACAATCTACATCATGTGTATATCTTTCTCCAATGTATATACGCATGCGCTGTTAGGGACCCGCTGTGTGGGTTGCCTATATGAGTCACTCTTTGAAATATAGTCTTGAAAGCAACACGCTTGTGTCTGTTTCAATATATACATCTCACTTGAGATAGTTTAGGACAAGAAACACAACACACATGATTAGACATGCAGGGGAAATACCTTTAATACCTTTAATGACAAAACTTTTGTAACACTGCAGATCTGAATCAGAAACAGATAAGTGTGAAGTATGTAATAAATGTATAGTCAGAGTGGAAATATGAATCAGCACATGAGTACACATGGAGGAGAAAAAGCATATAAGTGTGAAGTATGTGATAAAATATTTAGTCAAAAAGGAAATCGAACTCGGCACATGAGGATACATACTGCAGACAAACCATTTAAGTGTGATGTTTGTGGTAAAACTTTTACTCTCAGTGGATCACTGAATGAGCACATGAGGATACATACTGGAGAGAAACTATTGAAATGTGAAGTATGTAATAAAATGCTGACTCGAAGTGAACATCTAAAGATTCACATGAGGACGCACACTGGAGAAAAACCATATAAGTGTGAAGTTTGTGGTAAAACTTTTACTCGCAGTGGATCACTGAATGGGCACATGAGGATTCATACTGGAGAAAAACCATATAAGTGTCAAGTATGTGATAAAATGTTTACATGGTATGGATATTTGAATAAGCACATGAGGATACATACTGGAGAAAAACCATTCAAGTGTTATGAATGTGATAGAAAGTTTAGTGACAGCGGAAGTCTGCATAAGCACACAAGGACACATACAGGAGAAAAACCATTTAAGTGTGAAGTATGTGACAGAAGGTTTAGTCGCAGTGGACGTCTGAATCTGCACATGAGGATACATACGGGAGAAAAACCATATAAGTGTGAAGTGTGTTTAAAATTTTTTAGAAGCAATGAAGGTCTGAATTGGCACATTAGCATCCATACTGGAGAAAAACCATTTAAGTGTGCAGTATGTGGTAAAAGTTTTACTCAGAGTATGATTCTGAATCAACATATGAAGGTACATACTGGAGAAAAACCATATAAGTGTGAGGTATGTTATAAAATGTTTAGTCAAAATGGAAGTATGAATAGACACATGAGGACACATACTGGATAAAGGTCTTTTAAGTGTGAAATATGTGCTGAAAGGTTTAGTCAGATTGGAGATTTGAAAAGAAACACAGGATGATTTATACTGGAGAAAAAACATTTAAGTGTGCAGAATGTAACAGAATGTTTAGTCAGGATGGACAGCTAACATTGCAGATGAGAATACATACTGCAAAAAAACCATTTAAGCATGAAATATATGCTGTAAGGTTTTGTAGATTTGAAAAAACACATGATGATGCATACTGGAGAAAAGCACTTAATTGTGCAGAATATAACAGAATGTTTAGTCAAGGTGGACAGCTAACATTGCACATGAGAATGCATACTGCAGAAAAACCATTTATGTGTGAAATATGTGGTTAAACGTTAATCAAAACAGAACTGTGAATCAGCACATAATGATACATACTGGAGGTAAACAATTTAAGTGTGAAATATATAATAGATGGTATAGTCAGGATAAAAGCATCCAAGTGTGAAGTATGTAGTAACGTTTTTAGTCAGGATAGACATCCAATCTAACGAGTTATATGATGATACATACTGGAGAAAAACAATTTAAATGTGAAGTAGATAATAAAGTTTTGACTTGAGGTGGAGATAAAAAGAAAAAAACAACACATGAGGACACATACAGGAGAGAAACTACTTAGAAGTGAAGCATGTGATAAAGGGGTTAATAAAAGTTACCACACGATTCACCTGCCCATCTCCACAACCAACATGATGTAAATGAAAGGAAACACCCCAAACCACAAGAACAATTGGAATGTATACTATTTTGTAGAAACAGAACACAAATTATGTTGCATTTCCTTTACACGAGATGGAAATGAAACATGGGAGAAACATCTACTGGATTCATCACCAGTGCTGGTTATCAAGTCAAAACAGACCCAGTCAGTAAGTTCCAACTGACAGTGGCCTCATTGTGAAGTAAATATTGGACCATCAGTACCAGAGATTTAAATGGAGATGAAGAAAATAATGTATGCAAGGCATTATTAATATTTGTACATGTATTTGTTCTTGGATATATCAACAGTTAGTTGTTGATGTAGGCTACAAGTATATATTGTATTTCTTCTTGATGATTTGTTTAAATTGTCATTTATTTTTTGTCAAGTAAATAATGAACCTTCAGTGCCATACCTATCAAATAAGAGTAAATAAAAAGAAGTTTAACATTTACACAACATTGCAAGCAACAAACAACTCAAAATACCACATAAATAGCTATGATCGATCTCAAAATTCTATCAAACTACCATGTTAAAATGGGGTCGCACTGTAATTACAAAAATTATTATTCAAAGTCTTATCAAGCAGTAGGTATAAAACAAAGTGTATCAACATTCAACTTATGAATTCAGCTAAAATGTGTTTTGTATACTTTCAAACAATGCATTAATACAATCAACATAATACCATGGTCACGCTACCAGGCGAAGTGGGCGACTAAGTCGCCAAAAAAAATTTAAACTTTGCCTTCTTCTGTTAGGAAAGTGAAAACAACTTCGCCGTGTCATTTTTTTTAGAGGAG
>JAECUM010055400.1:0-22295 GCA_016617855.1 Megalonaias nervosa | reverse complement strand
AATACTGAGAGGGAAGGCACCAACCCTTTATATATACACTGAGTCTGACACGGACATATAGGGGTCCATGGCGTTTCAAATATAGTCATTTGACTTTTTGCGGTCAAGATGAAACAATCGCATCATTTCGTAAAGAAAGGAGAAGAAAGTAAGAGGCAGAAACGTGATTTATCGCCTCGCACAGTAGCTAAAGTCTTGGCTCAGATTCATGCCAGCGATTTTGAAGATGAGATGAGTGAGTCAGAATCCAGGCCCAGAGAGTCTACACCAAGTCAAAGTCCATCACCATCAGTAAACCCCGAAAAGTATTTCCACATTCGAGAGACGGACAAACGCTCCTCTAGAAAATTTAGAACCACAGCCTACACGTACACGGTGAAGTTTAAAGACTTCAAGTCAGACGTACCACTGGAGAAAGCAGAAGGGTTCATCACCGATGTATGGGATTCTTTGTTAACCACACTGAAACAGCAATGTGAAGCCAAAGAAGACGATCGCTTGGGACTTTCCATTTATCACGACAGTTTGAAGTCCCCCGTTTGGATCGAGTTTAGCAGTCCGGCAGAATTGACACTTTCCAAAGTCATGGACAAGATTCAACACGTATAGCAATCCAACGACAAGTTTCACATCACTGATGGAAAAGCGACACTGTTCATGACCCACGTTTCTCTTCCCCAAGGGAAAGGACAACGCAAAAAGGTGTTCTTGGTGGATGACCTTCGCAGCATCAAGCGTATCATCGTTCAAATTAACAACACTCAAGACAAGATGTGTTTAGTCCGTGCCATCGTGGTGGGACGAACGTATGCCGACAAGAACGATACGGTACAATGAAAAAGAGCCTGGAAAACTATTCAACGATCGGACCGAGCCAAACAACGAAGAGAAGCAGAATTCCTGTTACAGCAAGCCGGGATATCCAAAGGCACACCCTGTATCATTCCTGAAATGCAAAAATTGCAAGACGTCTTAGCTCCACCCTACACCTTGAAAGTTCACCCTCAAGAAGTGCGTTGACCTCTGTTGTTTCGAGGAAAATATTTGAAAGACGGAAAATACATTCATGTCTATCATCACGATGAACATTTTGATGCCATTACCAGTATCACTGCATTCCTAGGATACGGTTATTATTGCGAGAAATGTGACTATTGCTATAACAATCGAGAGCAACACAAGCATTGTGGATCGAAATGCTCAGGATGTTTGGCCTCTAAACCCTGTCTGGACGAAGGACAAGAACGAATGCATTGCCCAGCTTGTCAGCGCACGTTCATCAGCCCTACCTGTTACCAACAACATCTAAAGACGCAAGGTTCACAGCAGAAATGTGCTTGTCAGATCCTGTGATTGTGCCCTACTTGTGGACAAGGCATACGTACCAACAGTGCCAAGCTGCACGTATGTTCAGGAAAGAAGCGATGTCACATTTGTCACCAAATCGTGGACTTGGAACACCAATGCTACATTCAAAAATACCATTCCTAACACGAACAAGAAGAAGATGAAGACCAGAAGAAAGGCAATTTCATCTTTTTTAATTTAGAATGCATGCAAGAGACCGGTATTCACATTCCTAATTTCTGCGTGGTTCACCGACCGTGCAAGAAGTGCATCCAAGAGCCTATATTTACTCATTGCCCTCACTGTAGCAAGATTCCTGGAGGACGTGAAAAAAATCTTTCGGGGACCAAACACGCTGACCGATTTTGCCCAATGGATCTTAGACCCCATCGACGAGACGTGGAGACAAGAAGACATCGAGCGTTACGTAGTCATCGCTATGCCACGGTGATGGCTCACAATTTCTCGGGATACGATGGGCAATTTCTTCTCAGATACTATACGGAACAAGGCACCTAACGTCCTAAAGTGACCTTGAACGGAGCCAAAATCATTTCAATGCAAGTGGCACAAATGCAGTTTAAAGATTCGATGAGTTACTTGGCCATGCCTTTGAGTCGCATGCCTAAAACGTTTGGAATGACAGAAATGGTCAAAGGCTATTTTTCGCACTTTTTCAATACCGAAACCAATCAACACGCCGTTCTACCCCATTTGCCTGAGGCTCACTAATATGACCCCGACAACATGCGTACCGAATAACGAGAAGCTTTCTACGCTTCGTACCACACTCACGCCTCGCACCCTTTCGACTTTCAGGAAGAAATGTTAAAATATTGTCGTTCCGACGTGGACATTTTACGGCGTTGCTGTGGAAAATTTCGAGAACTGTTCATGGAAAACGGAGGGAAAGAAGCCTGCACCATTGCCAAAGCGTGTTCCTTAGTGTACAGCCAACGATTCATGCCCGAAAACACCCTAGCTGTCATAAGTCCTCAAACGACAAATTTTGTCAAACGTCAATACTCGGTCAAAGCCCAACGCTGGCTACATTACTTGTGCGACAAGGAAGACAAATGGATCCAACACGCTCGCAACAGAGGAGGCGAAAAAGCCATCGGAAGGTATTCAGTGGATGGCTGGGACTTAGAAAACCCAAGATCGTGTATGAGTTTAACGGGTGCTTATTTCACGGATGTCCCATCTGCTACTCTCAACGTAACACGTCAAATCAGTTTTTACAACGGACCATGGAAGACTTGTACCAGGCCATTTGTCGGCGGCGCTTGAAGTTAGAACAGCAAGGATACCAAGTGGTGGAACTGTTGGAACACGAGTACGATCACCGTTTGAAAACTGATCCCGAGAGTAAGCGCATCGTGGAAAGTTACAAGCTGGTGGACCCACTGGATATCCGCGGGACAGTTTGTACGGAGGACGGACGAATTCCACCTGTTTCCTGTACCAAGCCGACGAGGAGAATGGAGAGGAAATCAAATACTTGGACGTGTGTTCTCTGTATCTGTACGTGTGCAAATATTGTCACTTTCCCGTAGGGCACCCGCAATTGCTGACGGAACACATTGACCTGGAAAACAGTCGACAATACGAAGGATTCATCAAGTGCAAAGTCTTGCCTCCCACGAACTTGTACCATCTTGTTTTACCTCATCATTGCCAAGGAGAACTGATGTTTCCCTTGTGTCGTACTTGTGCCGAAACATGCAACCAAGACCGACCTTGTCATCAGAGCCAGGAAAACGCGCCTTAACGGGAACGTGGGTCAGCGTGGAATTGTTCAAAGCTCTGGACTTGGGATACCAACTGTTAGAAGTGTACGAAATTTACCACTTTCCCAATATAGAAAAGCACCACAAGGGCGACGAGACTCAAAAAGGCATTTTCGCAGACTACTTGATTGCCTTTTTGAAACTGAAACAAGAAGCCAGCGGCTATCCCTCCTGGTGCCACACTCCCGAAGACCAAAAGAAATTCAAAGAGAAATACTGGAAGCAGGAAGGCATCACTTTAGACCACGTCGAGAAAAACGAAGGAAGGCGATCGTTTGCCAAAGTGATGTTAAATTGCTTGTGGGGCAAAATGGCACAACGACCGTATTTACCCAAGACGGAGTATTTGACAGAACCTTCCCGATACTTCCAGATGATTCACGACAAAACCAAATACATGAAACACGTGGACGTCGTTCGTGAGAACTTGATTCTGGTCAATTACGAAGAAGAACTGGACTTTGTAGAAGCCGACGAATTTGGAAATGTCATCATATGCGGCTTACGTGACAGCCCATGCTCGCTTAAACTTGTATGAAGCGTTACACCAGTTAGGAGATCGTGTGCTGTACATGGACACAGACAGTTGCATCTACATCGATCGACTAGGTCACCAGCACCCTGATATCGAAGGAGACCGTTTAGGAGCCTGGAAGAACGAGCACCCCGACGACAAGATTCTAAGTTTTGCCAGTGGCGGTCCTAAAAATTACGGTTACGAATACCTGGACCCACAAGGAGAAGTGCACACCGAGTGTAAAGTGAAAGGGTTGACTCTCAGTTATCGCACCAGTCTAGTGGTGAACTTTGGCGTGCTGAAAGAAGCCCTGCAATCTGGAAAGGACGGAAATTTTAGAGTGACCACCCACGAACCGCATAAGATTGTACGTTTACCCACACACCAAATTGTCAGCCGACCCTTGGAAAAAGTCTATCAAATCGTGTACCAGAATCGAGTACGGCTTCCCAACCACTTCACTTTACCGTACGGACACGTCGATATTGGTCAGCATATAAAAAGAGACAACGTCCAAGACCAATAGTTTACTGTCACTACCAACGCCAAGCGAGAAAGATGAATCCTTTCACACAGCAAGCATCAAGCGTAAGACTCAAGTCCAACGAGAATCTTCAGTACGATGCTGTGCCTTGCTATGGTAGGGATGAGGTATGCTCTGGCCTCAGCGATTCAGTAGCACATCATGGAAATTTTGCTACACTGTACCTACCAATGAAAGTGATGGAGTGCGTGTCAAACCTGACGGATGCGAAAGCAATACCACTCGTCATTGTTCACCTTTTCACTTTACTAGTTTTCATGGTGGATGTCATCATTATTAAACCATGCGGCTACCACCCTACCGATGTCATCCCAAACTGAGCAAACACCTGCATATTTCACCTGCATATTTCACGGTACCCTCATCGAAAAGAACCTGTGAAAAATGAATATTCGTTCCCTGTGCGTTTGCCTGAATACTGCGACTTTGAAGTCGATTCCAAACTTTCCGAGGAAAATTGCCAAAATATCTGGGAGGACCTACCCCCGAAGAATTAGTTAGAGCCGGATTTATCTACTTGGGCGAAGGGGATAAAGTCAAGTGCTTCAGTTGCGGTGTGTCACTTCACGAGTGGGAGAAGAAATATTGCGCTTACCTGGAACATGCTCGATGGTCTCCAGATTGTCACTACCTACCTTTAGTGGGACCTCGTCATTGAAGTGGCATACCATGTCGTTTAAGAAACCAGCTGCTTGGCTAGGATTCAAACGTTGGACAATACCTAGACAAGTATTTAAACCCCATTGGAAAAATAATCTTTAACATTACCAAACTAATTGCAAAAGAAGATCTACAAGGACATTTGGCTGAGACTTGCCAGATCAAAATCTCAATGGGTGACTGAGGAACTTTTATGTCGAGAACTTCACAAGAGGAAATTGATAAAAGTCAACAAACAAGTCAGATTTCTCTGGATCAAGGGTGCGTTCTTCCGAATATTCCGCTTTAGACCATTTACATTTGAAGATTCTATTGACATTCTTGACCGTTTCCTGGAATGGCAGTGGCCAGAAATTATTCACTACATTTGTTACTTTCGCCCTAGGAGAAGTGTTTGACTGACATGGTTATGGATACTTTACAAGAGAACATTCGTGGATTGCTTGTGGAGTTGAGAGAACGCATTTACCGAGAGTTGGTGAAAATGCAAGTGAAACGCAAAGAACAGTTGCATCCGTTACGTCACCGATGTTTGAACCACTGGTACCTAAATGCTATAAGAGGACTGATTCATGTGAAAGCGTTCCAGTGGTCAGACATTGTTCAACTAGACGAGCACCAGAAGACTTTGGTTGCTACTCATCCTACTTCTTACAGGCTAACCATTCTACACCGAATTCAAGAAGAAGAGTTGGAGGGTTACCAAGATCTTTTACACAATGTAAACTTAGATCAAGAGGGCACATCTGTGCGACGTGTGGTATGTGAGTTAGTGACTAAATATTTTGGACACGTCGACGGAGGACGACCACATCTGTGCAAAAAGTACATTTATTACCTCCGACAAAAGAGGTATAAAAACAGACTACCATATCACGACCTTTATCAATCGTGATACAACAGATTCCGTGGAAGGAAATCAGTGGCACTATTTAAACCTTGGAGGATTACGATCGCCTATTACCAGAACTGTGTCCATTGAATTGGGGTCGACGTGTGGTGTGTGTATTAGTGACTTGCTTTCTGGGATTTCGTTTACCAGCCGATTCTTTGTGGGCTGTTTACGAACAGTACATACCACTCCAAAAAGCATGAAAGTGGTTCCTTTAAATGTACACGAAAAACTCATTCTGCTCAAAGCTTTGCGCATTCATCTCGATACTTCTCGACAACCTCTACAGGAAAGAAACATTCGTCAACTTATAGGTCCTGAAGATATGTACGATGATGTGTGTGTAGCTTGTGACTTACACCCTCACTGGAAATATGTACGTGACTGGAAATGTTGGAGTATCGAGGCTTGGATAAAAGAAGTGGCACACTATGCCCAAGATTTGTCATCCTAAAAAATTAAAACGTTCGGTGAAAAAAGTAACTTTTAAACCAGTGTTAGTGACAGTGCCAGAAGAAGAAGAAGTCGTGACCGAGGAAAACCATTCTCTTCAGGACAGAACCGTGAACTACATCCCCGAAAAGCCATTCCAGGAGGACTTCTGTGTGACTGTGCCAAGGAGTGTAGAGACTCTAAGAACATTATACACTGTCCCTACGATACCACCTCTTGATAACCACAAATGTTGTACAGAGATTTTTTTATATTCCACTATGATCGTTTTGATGTGTCTTTTATTCATGTACTTAACCATTTGGCTTCTATGTATTTTTGTCATTCGTGTTGTTCACAATTAAAGATGACAATAAACGTGTCCTGAAAAAGTATAAAAGCTCTTGTCTTGTCTGTCTTCCTGTCACAAGTGACATTTCTTACACTACTACAATGGCTACCTCTACTTTTTCTACTCCCTCTTCCTCCACTTTCAAAGTCATCGACGAACACGTAGATCGGACTAGTTGGGAGGCCTTGTATCTTCGCCATCCCTTTAACATGCTCATTGCCGTACCTAGCGGTTCAGGCAAAACCGAATTTGTCAAACGTTTGATCGAACATAAACATCATTTTTGATCGATCGTCCAACTCAATGAATCGTATGGTGTTACAAAGAGTTTCAATCGGCGCAGAGCCTTCTGCAAGAAAGTCAAGGCGATTCCATCGTCTTTGAGGAAGGCATTCCTGGCTAAAACGACGGAATCGTGTCTGACCCTAGTCAAACTCATTTGGTTATTTTTGACGACATGTTAGGAGAAGACGAAGAAGAAATTAAACTCTGGTTTACGCGCAAAGGGCATTTTAGTAATGCCAGTGTCATTCACATCACTCAAAATTTGTTTCAACAAAGTAAAGCCCATCGTACCATCGGTCTCAATGCTCATTACGTGGTGTTCTTTAAAAGCCCTAGAGATAAATGGCAAATGCAAGTGTTAGCCAAACAGTTAGGAACGCCTTGGCTGACAAATGCGTACGACGATGCCACTCAAACCCCACACGCTTATTTACTCGTGGATTTAAAACCCACCACTCCCGATTATTTTCGATTTCGTACCCATCTCTTTCACCACTGGTGCAAAGACGGAGGGCCTGTTGTGTACACGTCCCCGTCGTCGACTTAACAACCACAACCACAACAACCAAAAAAGAAAAATCTATAAAAACCTAGGTCACTTGGGGTCTGTCTCACACAGCGTCAACATGATGTCCCTTCAGTCTCATCTTCCCGTCAAATTGATTCGTGCCTTGTACGGCATCAGTCGCGAAAAAAATCCACAAATACGTGCTCGTTTCTTAGAAGCTAGTCTCAAAGAAGTCTTACGATGGTTTACGGTGACAGCACGTCAATTACTGCAAGGTATCATTCACATTCTGCATCAAACCAAAACGTTTTTTTTGAGGGAAACAAAGCAGCCTTGACGCACATGGCCGATCCTCGCATCGACATTCAAACCAAAAAGCAAATCATTTTGAAACCTGGAGGAAGCGGTTCTCTAGGAAGTGTTATCATTCGTTCCCTCTTAAAATGGGATCCTAATGCTCCCGAAGTCGTCCCCAAGAAAAAGCCACTCCTCGACGTACCCAGAAGAAAAAGAAAAAGAGCAACGGTGCCAAGACCAGGTCACAGTCACAAAAAAAGAAAAGGTCACAGAAAACAGCTTCTACCCGCAAGAGAGGTACTGCCGCCAGGACGCAATCTTACATTCGCAAACCACGATCTGCCACAACAACGGTGACTGCGTCTCCAGTAGCCTCAACATCTTCCACTTCTCCGTTGCTGGTGATGCCTGCCAAACCCGATCTGAAACGTGTCTATCCTAATTTGAAACATTGGAAACCTGCGTCTCCAAATACTTCTGCTCCAGCCGTGACAACCTCTTCCTCTTTAGCGGCATTAGCCGCTGCTCACAAAGTACCTGCCGCCAAAATCAAAGTCCAAGAGAAATCAGGCATGTTAAAAAGTTTACTGGATTTGTCCAAGCAAGAACTGTCCCGATTGAGTCCGTTGCGAACCCCTCCACGACACGTGATGCCTGCCATGAAAATGATACAACGAGCCGACAATCAGTGGCGACGCATTCCAGTATTAAAACAAACCTGAGGCAAACGATAGGGATTAGTGTTTTTGTGCTCCTGAACGCCCAAAGATGTCCCCTCCAAGATGTGCACACCGTCGTTATTCTGTCCAAAAAAGAAAAGGTTAAGGAAGAGGAAAAAGAAAAGGACTGCCTTCTCGTTTAACCTAATCTTGGGACATGTTGTCCGTCCTGAAAAAAGCTTCTCCACTCATGCGAAAAAAAAAAACTCATTCAAACCGCCTGCAAAGACGTCATCGATACCGTGAGCGAATGTTGTCTTAATGTCTTGAAAGGCAAGATACCTTTGTCTAAACATCAGAAAGAATGCTTAGCCAAACATCGATACGTTCTTCGCCAAATGGTCCAAAAGAAAATCTTCATTCCTCAAAGGAAAAAGATGTTGGTGCAACGCGGAGAAATTTTACCCCTGTTAGGACCCTTGGTGGGAACCATAGGAGGACCGATTCTGAAAGGAGTATTGGGAACGTTTGGATGAATCCTGGGATGAAGATAAAAGGTCAAGAAGATAAAAGGGACCTCTGGAATCAAAAGATCTCAGACGTAATCCTTGAAATCCAATGGAAGGACGAAAACTGGCATTAGTGCCTTACAAACGATGGATGGAATACCATCGTTGACAAAAACAACGCACCCCGCATTTACCTCCCAATCCTCATTTGACCGAAATGTCCCAGTTACAACACTAATTGCAATAGTTGATGGATCGTAGCGATTTGTCAGAAACGGAAAAATCGCAACGGCACGGTCAGTTGTTGCAACGACTGCAACTCTTTCACCAGAAAGCTTTAGACGAAACAGCTCTACCCACTCTGAAAGATTTTAAGGCCTTGATAAAAAGTCCATCACCACCACCACCACTAGCCCCAGTGATCAAGACAGAAGAAGAAGAAGAGATTCAAACTCCACCAGAAAAAGTACGCAAGTTAACAACACCACCTACATCCAGAATTGGTTGGATTAAAAAGATGATGGCTACTCCATCTTCCTCAGAAAAGGAAACAAAAGCCAGGCCAGAAGTGAAACAAGAACTGATTACCCCAGTTCAGACATCTTCCTCCTCGACACCTGTCGCTCGTCGGACACGTAAAACATTACAATCCAAGAAAATACCACACGAAGAAAAGAGGAGCATCAGTGAAGAGTGGATAACTTATTAAAAAATGGAGAAGGTGTTAGCCAACATTTACTACGATCCATCCCATCCTGCAGGTTACGGAGGAGTTCAGAAATTGTATCGTGCTGCCAAAACTCGACTGAAAAGTGTCCGTTTACCTCAAGTGCAACGATGGTTACAAGAACAAGCCACGTACACCTTACAAAAACTCATTCGACGAAAGTTTTCCAAAAGTCGTACCCGAGTGGAGGGCATCGATTATCAATGGCAAGCTGATTTAGCTGATGTCTCTCATTTGGCTGCCTACAATCGCGGCTAGAAATATTTGTTTTGTGTCATCGACGTCTTTTCCAAATTTGCTTGAGTCGTGCCATTGACCTCCAAATCGTGCAGTGAGTTAGTGCAAGCCCTCAAACTGGTGTTGAAACAAAGCGGTCGTCACCCTCTTCGATGGCAAACCGACAAACGCACCGAATTTCTGAACCAAGCTTTCCAAAAAGAATTGAAGAAAAGAGACATTCATTTTCTCCACCACCGAGAATCCCGAAACCAAAGCCAGCATCGTGGAAAGTTTTCAACGCACCTTGAAAGAACGCATGTGGAAATATTTTACGCATCAATACACTCTCAAGTACATCGACGTCTTGCCACACCTAGTCCAAGCGTACAACCAATCTTACCATCGGAGCATCGGACGTGTCCCCCAAGAAGTGACTCCCGACAACAAAGTGACCGTCGTCGAGCGTCTGTTTGGTACGTCCCCAACTGTTACAGTCCCCAAGAAAGGTGGAGTGTTGGTAGCAGGACATTGGGTGTGCATTGGCAAAACCAAACGCACTTTCTACAAAGGTTATTTACCCACCTGGACCACCGAATTCTTTCGTGTCACTGAACGTGTGCGTGGCCGTCATCCTCCCGTCTATAAATTGGAAGACATGAACGGGGAAGTGTTAAAAGGAACGTTTTACTTGCCCGAGTTACAAAGCGTGACCAAAAAAGAAGACGTGTACGAGATAGAAAGCATTCACGATCGCAGAACTCGTAAAGTGGGAAAACGACGTGTCAAAGCAGTCAAAGTACGTTGGAAAGGATATCCTCCCAGTTTTGACTCTTGGATCGACGCTTCGCAAATCATCGACTATAAAAAGAAGTGACCATAATGCCCTTCAACACATCCTCAGCTGCTGCAGTGACCACTCCTTCCCCCAGTTCTTCTCTGCAAGATCTACAAAAGCAACACTTCTGGATATGGTTTGGAGAACGTGTGCCTAAAACTGTCAAATATTTGTGGTGTATTGTGTCATCGGTGCTGCCATTGCCAATTTGAGTTTGCAACAAGGAGACAAACAATTGTGGACCATTTTACTGAGCAGTTGCATCGGTTACCTTCAGCCCAATCCGTCTCTGAAATATTCCTCTAACGGGAACAACAACGAGAGTCTTGCGTCCAACGTCAGTCCCCCTTCCAACAGTCATCCTAACCATCCTCTTTTAGACACTCCTCTGACTTCCAGCGACCCCTCGGACACTAGAAATCTGGAATTATGAATAACCAATTTTACTTAACGTTACCCAGTGACAGTTCCATGGAGGTGTTTCCCAATAACACTTTGTGCTGTTTCACGGCCAGATTACCTCTGGCCATCCAATTGGATCACAAAGCCCATTGGGAAGTGGCTTTAGTGGAAATGATTCACCCTAAACAAATCAAAAACATCGTCGAAAATCAAAACACTTTTACGGTAGAAGATCATGACCCGCAAGTGCAACAAGCCTTGGATGAACGTGCCACTGCAGCTGACTCTATGAAAACACAAGACCCCAATTCTAATCGCTCCATTTATCTGTTAAAAATTCCCCAGGATATTATTTTAGTGATCAACATTTAGTGAACGCCATTGCTGACAGGTTCAATTTAATGTTTGGTAAAATCTTGGTGAAAGCCAGAAGAAGTGTCACGATCGAGTACCACAAAATAGCTCGTCGCTTACTGATCAAATTTTCAGAGGGCAAAGTATTGGCCATTACATTTTGTCCAGAATTGTATGATATTTTGGGTGGAGACCCCAAGATGATCAGAATTAAAAACGAAATACCAGCCGTTACTGGCAACTTGCATTTTGCGAAATATTTTCGATTCCGCGTAGAAATGAACCAAGGACTGAATTTGATCTTTGTGTACTCCGATGTGGTGGAGTACAACGTGGTGGGACACACCTCCGTACCGTTACTGCGTGTAATTCCTTTCAAAGTGGATTCTGCCACGGCTGCTGACGAGGAAGGTGGAAACACCTATCATGTTCACCGTGAATTTGTACATCCTCACTATTTACCCGTCAGTAAGTCGTATTTCCACAGTGTCAACATTACTATAAAAGGAGATCTAGGACAAAATATTCCATTCACCAAAGGGAAAGTCACAGTGAAACTCCATTTTCGAAATAGATTTCTCTAACCTCTTGTCAGTCATGTATCCTCTGCACCAAGGAGTCGCTAGACAACGAGGACATGGTTTAGGAGATATGCTAAAATCGGCCTTTCGTTCGGTGGCTCCCGTTTTGAAACCGATGGTGACACGGGGATTGCACGCCTTGAAAGATACCGCTTTGACGTACGGCAAAGAATTCCTCCACAATGTCATCATCGACAAACAAAACCCCAAAGAAGCTTTCTTGAGAGCAGGCAAAACTGTTTTGCTTCAAACAGGCAAAGACATTTTGGGCCGACGCGAAACTCCTATAAATGCCGTGGACGCCACCGAGTCAGACATTCCTGCTTCCCTAACGCCGCAGCTAGGTCAAGGCAGAAAGAGACGACGAAAACACCCCTTCAGAGGACTACACACCCTCAGAGATAGAAAGACTAAGAAAAGAAGAACTACCCGAGACTTAGACGTTTTTGATTACTACATCACACACAAAAAGAAAGAAAACAAAATGATGCACCGAGAGTCTTGTGTCTGTTCCAGGTCGGAGCTGGATCTGTTTGCCATGCCACCCACCATGATGACGATGCAAGAATCCCAATTTGTCGAATTTCATCCCGTCTCATCTTTGCCGGATTCATCTCCCATCGAGTTTGAAATCAAAGGACAGCCCGAAGATTACATCGATCTGAATAGCAGTTACTTGTATCTGAAACTCAAAGTGATCAAAACCGACAACACCAATCCGGGAGCCAATGATAGAGTAGCTTCCGTCAACAATTTCATGCATTTCTTGTTCAGCGAAGTGGATTTGTACTTGAATAACAAACTGGTCAGCAGTAGCATGGATACTTACCCTTACCGAGCTTACATCGAAAATCTCTTGACGTACGGAAAAGAGGCCAAGAACACTCATCTGGATGCTTGCGTGTTATGGAAACCTGACACCGCAGGTGAAGACACGTTCAACGACACAGCCCTCACAGCCGATGACAATCTTCACAATGTGGGTTTTAACAACCGTCGAAAAGAGGCCAAGAACACTCATCAGGATACTTGCGTGCTTTGTAAACCTGACACCGCAAGCGAGATCAAGTTTAACGACACAGACCTAACAGCAGATGACAATCCTCACAATGTGGGTTTTAACAACCGTCGATAGAAAATCCTACAAGGACGTTGTTTAGAACTGATGGATCGTTTGCATTTGGACATGTGGTTGCAAGACAAGTATTTGCTCAACGGAGTGGATATTCGCCTGAGATTGAATCGTAGCAGTACCGCCAAGTATCCGATACGACGCGTAGAAGTGAAAACTTTCACCATTGCTGCTGCACTCCGATCCAAGATCGAAGATCATCTGTTCCAAGGACAGTTATCCAAACGTTTAATCGTTGGTATCGTCAGCAATGCAGCCCTCAACGGAGCCCACGATCAAAATCCTTTCCAGTTTAAGCACTACAGAGTGTCCAATATCGAAGTCAATCGCGATAGCAAGACCTTGTGTACAAGGCCCTTCGAAGCTAACTTTAACCAGAAAAATTCCTTGAGATCGTACTTGTCCCTGTACGAAGCTACCGGACAGCTAGGGACCAACACCAGTCACGGCATTTCGTACGAAGATTATGAAGGAGGTTACACTTTGTGGGCCTTTGATTTCACTCCAGACCAAGGCAGTGACGAGGGACATTTCCACCCTATAGAATCGGGTCAACTGTGTGTGGAACTTCAGTTTGCAGAAGCTCTCGCCGAGACAGTGAACGTCATCTTGTATGCCGAACTCGATAATACCATCAAAATCAACAGTATGAGAGAAGTCATTCTAGACTACTAGAAACTATGGAAGACTCTTATCCCTCTTTGAACAGTGTAGAATCTATGGACATGGAATGGGAGGATACGGTGAAAGCTGAACCCGAAGACAAAGACGAAGAGGACAAGGTAGTGGTCAAGTCTAGATGGCCAGAACAAGAACAACATTTAGTGTCCTGTTTTGCTAAACACCTGTCGGATAAAATTACGGAATTGGTCAAGAATGATTGCTATAGATGTTAAAACGATCATCCCAGTCAAATTCAACACGATAAATGTCTCTGATGAGCCAAGAAGAAAAATTGGACGAGTATCTGGACGACGCTTGCCGTCTCATCTCGGAAGAAGCAGTGTTGTATGAGTGGTATAAAGGCTTGCGTGATCATTCCTGCCCTCCATTGACTACTCTAGAGATCTATCGCATTGAAGCTCTCTTAGCCTAGAGTTGGGGGACAAGGCGAAGAAACGGTTACTTGTCAGAGATTTTCAAGCAAAAAGTCAGGATTGAATTGATGACTTATCATCACCTGCGAAAAAAAAAATGAAAAAAAATGGCTACCTGGGAACTTTATTACCTTTTGAATAACAGTTCGCATACTGCTTCTTGGAATCCTGTCGTGTGCGCTAAAGATGAACTACCTCATCGCAAACCTCAAGACCATCAAGCTTATGTCATCAACGCGGACGACAGTCATCTCCCAGGAACTCACTGGGTCGCCGTCTACTTCCCTCAAGAGGATTGTGTGAAATATTTTGATTCGTATGGATCACCCCCTTTGGAAGACGACATCATTGACTTTATGAGAAGAAATGCCCAGACGACAATTATGTGAAATTACAAGGCACAGATTCCATGGTGTGTGGACAATATTGTGTGTGTTTTCTTCATCAACGCAGTCTTGGATATTCTTTAGAAAGTTTAGTGACTTATTTTGATAGTAACTCTTCTAGAAACGATGAGAAAGTAGATCGATGGTTTTGTGACCATTATGGCTATCTTTTGTCTTTAGCTAGGAAGCGTAGTGTACATCAATGGCCTCATGACTTCCATCAGTGGAAATCTCACATGATTTCACAACGTTGTCAACCTTGTCAAAAATAGTTTGTTTGATGTTATTGTTAATTGTTAATGGTCAATTCTTTGTTAAATAAATATGTTGTGTTTTGAAGAAAAAAATGTGTCTGTCATTTGTTTTCAAAAACACTTTATCATTACAAACACTCTTTGACTTTCTGTCTATCCCTCACCATGACATTCGCTATCATAACGTTTCGACCCAACATAAATTTAGAAGGGATGTTTTCTATCGCGTCCGCGTTTGAACCATATAAAGCGGGTCGGTCTCCAGTCTGGCCATCCACTGTTGACTCGTCAACCTATGAACATGCCTTCCAGACTAGCCGAGCTGAATGAAGCTTACGTGAATTTACATCGTGTCAGGCTAAACCTGATACCGAGTCCTGAAGAGATAGAGAATGTCAGGATGTTATCAATAGCCCAAGACCTGGTACAAGAGGTCTTCAGAGAGGAAATCAAGAAAGAACAAGATGAATGGACAAAGAAGTACAGACTTCAGAAGCAGAGGGAACAGCAGCAACAACAGCAGCAGCAACAGCAACAGCAAGAACCAGACAGAGGTTTTGTCGACTGTCGTGTGGACACCAAAGAGTTCTCCTTCTCTTTCCGCAGAATCAGACCGTATCGTATAGGAAAGCCTGCCGCCAGACGGGGACGCAATCTTAGACAGTAAAAAAGATTGCCATCACTCCCCGTCAACAAAAACAGCCCTTTTCAAGGCTACCCCCAATACTCTCGAAAGGACATACTAATTCAATTGTCAAAAAAAGTTGTGTTTGTATGTTAAAAAAAATAGAAGTGTGTCTATAAGCACTTCGTTTCTTTAGTCAGTAAAAGAAAAATGTACATTTGTTTCTCTGTCATGTCGAATCGTGCATGTCTGTGTTTGTAAGTAAAAAAAAAGTCAACGTGAGTGTTTCTTTTAGGTCCGCGCGTTTGATGTGATGGTAATAGTGGTCTGGTAAGTTTTGGTGTCAGGGGATGTTTACCTTCACGTCCGTGCTTCAAGTATATAAATCGACGCGATCGTCAATCTGGCTACCCATCGTTGACGTATCGACACTGAATATGAGTAGCAGAATCACAAAACTTTTAGAACTCCAAATGCACCTGGAATATGCCAGGCGCCTTTTAGATGAACTGGCTATGGAGACAATACAGGAGGAAGCTAGAATACAAGAGAAGGAAGAGAAGAGGAAAAAGAAGAAAGAGAATGAGGAAAGGATCCTGCCTCACCTTATGTTAAGTCCTGTGTGTGAGGTGAAACCTGAGGTGAAGACGCCTCCACAACCAGTACCAGCACGACAACCAGCACCACATCCACTACTAGCACCTCAACTTCATCATCCACGGTTGTGGTATAGGAGAAGGAGGGAAGCCTTCACTATCCCAGAGACGGAAGATTGGGATAGTGAAGCAACTCAAGCCCCCTCTGCACTCCCAAGAACAACACTGAATTGGGAGCAAGATTGGTGTAGGAGATGCGTGTGTGGTGCCCGCCCTGGGAAGTGCCAGCATTAACCAGGTGCAATTGGAGTTCAAGAAAAAAACAGCCCTTCTCAGGGCTCACCAGATCTCTAGAAAAGAGAGACTATTCAATTTGCCAGTTTGTGTGAATGTAGAGTAGTGTGACTATACACATTCACTCGTTTACTGATTGATGCAGCCTATGTGGTGGAAAGGCTTGGAAAAGAATGGAGCTATCCAGTCTCGAAAGACTTTGTGACCAGTCAAGTCACTAGCCTCAAAGTAACCAGGGATCTGGTGGCAGGAATGTTAGAAGAGGGGGTGGAAAAATTAAGAGGATTCATCAAGCCTAAGTATGTAAGAATAGACACATTGAAGGAAGCCCTTGATCTTGTCATCCAAGTGGGGAGCTTCTTGCAAGATACATTTAATTGGACAGAGTGGTCTTTGGTCCAGTGGGGTTTACAAAGTAGTAAGGGAAAAGGAGACTTCTATCCAAAAGACCTTTTCCAACCCTCCAAACAAATATAAATTACCATCTCGGAGACCCTATCCCAGAACGACTTTCATTTTTTTTAGCTAGGAGACTTCAAATATAATCCAAGACGTATAGCTATTTGTCACTGTCAAAACAATACCCAAGTGCAAATGTATCTACTCCATTTTCGCAATAACGTTTGTCATCAAAATTGCTCAATCCACGTTTGATAATGACATCTGTTTCGAGTTTATGAATATTCGTTCGAATAGCCATTGCTCTTATAAAACTAACACCACCGTCAAGTGCGTACTTGTAATCATTAAATTTCATAAACTTTTTAACAAAATCGCGAGGCAGACCTTTTGCCTTTTTCGTTATTTTATTATTGTCTAGCAATACGGCGTACATTTTACAGCGTAATCCAATAAAGTATTTGATGATACTCGAGTTCATTTCATCTTTGAACTTGCCAATAACCTTTTTATTTGTGTCATCATGAAATTTACTGTCACGAGGGTAATCGGAAAGATCAAACAGATGTTGATTATCATATATATCCTGATAGACGTCCTCACATTCGATTTCATACACGAGCGAGTCGGTATCAGTAAACAATAGTCTACTGGACGGCCGCTGATTTTTAACAAAATTATAATGAAAATCGTACATGAGCCACTTCGATAAATCTAACACGGAAGCTCCAACGTAAATCGGCTTGTTTAGTTTCAGATTTGTTTTTTGCCGCTGTATTGCGACAAGATTTTCAGTAAAAATTTTCATACTGACAAAATCATCGTCTGACAAGTTTATTTCGGCGGTTGATATCATTAACTAGCTCGATATTTACTCGTTTTCTAATATTTTCCATCGTCTTACCAAAAACGGAATTGTTCATAAGCTTAAAGAAGTCTTTTTCAAAATCGGTTTTCGCTACAGCTCTTCTCGAAGTGTTTGAGTTAATATAACCTCTCATCCACGGCGACTGATTAAACTTTAAAACTCTATGAACTTTTCTCAACACAAAACCAGCATCTACTGCTTGTTTTAAAACTTTGTAATGCAAAACATAATTTCGCTTATCGAGTAAATTTGGTACTAGTTTTTTTACCACAGAAGTTTGTCTTGGTGATGCTATCGCTTGCTGTTTTTGAGATAACATACTATAATTAATGATCATTGATTCCGCACAGAAAGGATAATCGTTGTGTAAATTATGTAGCGAAATAGGATAATCGAGATCAACCTCAACGAAATATGAAACATCGTCAGGTATCTTTTTTTCTGTCTCCGATAGAAATTGTTCAGATGTAATCCAAACAAATCCACCAAAAGGCATTGGTTCGGCCATAGAATAACCATATAAATTATTACAATCTAGATAAATTTTATACTTCGAAGGAAGCTTAGGATTGTACTCTATCAGGTATTTGTTGTTTGCTTCAGAATATTTCTTTGTTATAACGCTAAAACCGCCTCTAATACCTTTTTCTATAAAATTGAACATATCGACGTCAGTCAGTAATTCTAACTTCACTTTACTAAACTTTAACAGAGCATCCCAAGATAACCCGGGGGTAGAGTAATACCAACAAGGATCAAGTCCGTAATTGATATAGCTCACTTTTCGACAACTTTCAAATACGTCCGCCAGCAATAACACATCGGTTTTCAGATACAAATCATGATAATCGCCAAACGTCTTGCAATCAAATTCTTTCTAAGTATCTTGCGCGTATTTATATTCGTTATCAGTTATACTTTCATTTTTGAGTTGCGAATAAAATTTATCCTTGTCAGGTAAAGACATTTCATCAAATTTACTCCAATCGTCGAGATACTCGTACGGAAATATTCCTTTTTTAGTCAGTAGATTAAATTTATCTCTAAAACAATCTTGAAAGTTATCAAACTCGCTACAACTTTTTACCAGCTCATCTAACGATGCTGCCATAAACTGAAAGCTGTCAATAAAACGCAACTTACCTAGCATAACCGACATATACTTTTCAAAATTATTTGGAATACATTTAATCACATTATCGAGTGTTAAACAAGATTTTATTTCAGGATCACCAAAAGCTTCTACGATAATGTGACTATCATATCCTCGGAAGTTGTGAAGAACAACCGGAATAAAATTTGGAGCGTTAAATTTTAAATTGCACTTATCATGAGCCGCTCCACGATATTGCCCGGTCAAATGGCAATGGTCACGTACTTTTTTATTATCAGGCGAGTCAAAAGCTTTTTCACAAATATGACAAAATTCCGCTTGTTCGTGATCAGATTCTTGTTGAGATGTCAGTTTTATCATTGGAGTTATTCTTTTTAAACGATTAAATATATCATCAACTTTGCTAATTAACTGCTTGAGAAGCCAAACAGCTGGATTTTTACCTCGATATAATTTGATTGGTTTGGATAAGCTCGAATCAGCACAGCAAACTATCTTGTACGCCACTCCACATGGAACATGGTTTTGAGTTTTTCTTGTACTCGATTGGTCAGGATTATTTTCTACGCCAAGTACAGGCTGAAGCAAACACTCGAAATCAGCATATGTAAAGAAAGGAATTTTTGTTTGTGATTATGATTGACAAACCGTAATTAACTATTTTCTTTGGACGGCATTGTTATTCGTTGTACGTCAATACAGTACTGCAAATGCTTTTGTAATATTTCATTGCCTGTACAACCGTGCAAGCAGCGATAACAGAAAAACTTTTTATTGTTTTGTTTACTATACTGCCTGCCAACGAGTCCATTAAAGTTTTTAATCCAAACGTAATGATTCTTATACAACAGCAAGTTTATTGTCGATTGTGAAGCTTTTTCTGAAATATATCTCGGATAGGCGTTTTCATTTTCATCTAGACCAAATACGTTAACTGAAATAGTTTTATTTTGCTTTTCAAACTTTTGTATTTGATTTTCTGCAACTGGAAAGTCAATGCCATTAAAATTTAATTTTGATACGTGACTAAAATACTTGTCAACGCGATCAGCGTGTTTTTCTGCTGGAAATAGCGCAGAAAGAATAACCCACTGAAAACATCTGTTATCGGCGTCTTTGACGTTTATACAGCATTTTTTATTTTTAATTTTTTGTGGTAAGTCAGTATACGAACTACAGCGTAATACGTTATATTTTATTGTGTGAAATAAAATTTCAGTAATGATTTCAAACTTCCAACCCGAACCTGATTCGGTAAATTCTTCTATCTTTTTCCAAATTTCCTGGTGTATTTCATCAGCTAACAATGAAAGATCAGTCCCAAGCAAAACACGCCTTGATTTTGCGTTAATGTAAGGGTCTGCGATTTCCTTGTCAGTCGATTTTTCCGTCACAAGTAGCTTTGAAAATATAACGTGATATTGCACTAATATTCTCAGACCCTCATGTTTTTCAAGTTCACGTTTTACAGTCGGCTCTAGCAAATGATAGAGATTTGTTGCAGTGAAATTTACCAGTACGATTTGTTTATCAAACCGATAACTGTTGTCAAATCCTCTAAAAGCAGTCTCCCATAAGACTCATCTTGGCTATATCGCGTAATTTCAGCATTGTTATATAATAGTGTAATATCATATCTCTAATTAATTGTTCGATCGATAACTCACTGCACGCCAGTTGAAAAATCAATTAGAGATATAAAATGCTTATAGAAATAATGACACAAAATCTGACAAGCGCAAACGAGCAAGAGTATTATTACGTTCAAGTACAACTTGTACGCTAGTAATATGTTAGGGTCGGTGATACATATCAAATACGGGCAACCGATTGGTAAAGCAACGCCAGCAGGTCATAAGATTAGCGTTAAAGGTGATAATGCTGAGATAACGGAAATATTAAAGAAAGATTTTATTTACACTTTGTTCTGTGACGAAATTCCAGAAGGTCAACGTGTATATCATGTTAACAGCGTGGTCACTGATGACAATATTGAAAACGTATCTTTACAAAGTGAGTTTCAGCCGCATCTGGTATTTGATTTATACGAGGCAAATGATAAGGGAATTATTCGAAGAAGAAAAACTGAAACAGTTGTTGGTTGTATGAATAATATGAGGTATCTCAAGGTAACTGTCAGAGGAACACTAACCGATCAAGTTGGTTATCTCAGCCATCGTTTTGTTTACGAGACGTTTAACAGACCTATACCTAATGGTTTGGTTATTAATCACATCAATAACGTAAAGACTGACAATCGACTGGAAAATTTAGAACTAGTTACCCAGCAGGAAAATGTGAGAAAAGGACGAGGTGGTGTTGGTGTCAATTTTAGATGTCCAGTAAAACCTATTGTTTCATTTAATCTCGAAACAGATGAGGAAATCAAATTTAAATCGATTTCAGCTGCGGCAAAACATTTTGATATTAATCCCAGGGCAGTAAAATTTGTTGCCGATGGAATAATAAAATTAGCTTTTTCAAGCGAATACGATGCTTGGATTATCTTTAGATATCATGATTAAATATGTTTGCTAGCTCCTTTTTGGTTAAGCAGTGATGAGCAAACGCTATAATATCATCTTTATCAAATTTCAGCGTCATTATTGCGCTATCGTTAAGTTTATTTTTTTCTGCTGCTGTTAGCAGAATCTTATTAGAATCGCCTTGCGTAACAATGACGTCGACAGAATAAGCATTATACCCTAACAAACATTTTCTTACTGCTTCGGCTAGTTCGTTATAATTTAATATATTAACTTTTTGGTGATATTTTACCTCGTTAGTCATCTTATAACAATAAATTAGATAAAAAAATATATATTATAATATAGATTTAATGAAACGACTTGCTGATATTTACGCCAGCGATTGCGAGCAAGATGCTGTCTCAAGAAATCTTACCCACGATTGTATCGCGAATGATAAGTCGGTTGGTTATACAGAGAATGACATCTTATTTAACAAACGACGACGAACAAAACGAGATTGTAGGTGTAGTTGATGAAAAAAATTACAGCAGACCGACAACTAGTCGATGTAACGTAAAATATCATATTACCAAAAAATTTTGAAATTTAATTTTACAGTAGGTGAGAATCAATCGTTTTGGCGGCTGATAAAACCCTTTTTAAACATCAAAATTCCAGACCGACAGAAAATTATAAAAATCGATTTTATATTTGTCAAGATTTTTAACTTAATGACGATCTCTGACGATCGCAGACAATATCTAATATCGTTATGTAAACCAGTAAAATGTAAATCTATCAAACGTAAGTACGAGGAAATCTACAGAAACATTATTTCATAATTTGTTTGGTTGGGATCCAACTATTAAATTTATTGCTATACCCGCGCCACTTAACTAAACATTTATTGCCTTTTTTCCTAATAACTTTTTCGATAACGAAAACATCTTGTTCAGTTTTTTGTAGTTCTTGTTCGTAAAAACTACCAATGATCGACTCACCTAATAAATCTTTTAACGCGTATGTTACAGGTATTGTTAAAAGTACTTTATCAACGACAAATACTTCTTCGCTCCAGTTTGGAGTAAATCCTTTTTCAAATGCTTTTTTCGTCAGAGAAATTCTAACTCGATCACATACTTTAAATTT
>JAECUM010055399.1:0-15544 GCA_016617855.1 Megalonaias nervosa | reverse complement strand
GAAAATTGTAAACATTTTCATCAGAAGATGTCTCCTCAGGGTCGGAATCACACACGTATGGTTAGTGACAAATAAATCTCAATCATATATACTTGAAATCATTTCTGTTCATTTTTCAAAAACACATAACTAATCATGATTAAGTGACATATCAGAGATCTACAAATCCACTTGTCAAGCTGCAGGGACAAGCTCAAATTTAGTTGGGGTAAACCCAAGTTTGCAAGACATTTTGTCCACAGGCAAATCCCAAAAACTTAGAGAGTGAAACAAATACAATAAATTTTATTTAAGGTCGGTGGTCTGGGTAGAACACAAAACAATTAACTCTCTGTGAGATAGTTTTTGCCAACAAATAGTTGTGTTCAGTTCCTAATGCTTTATGTTCTGCAAGTTTTATACACAGCAGTCATGCCACAATACATAATGTCAACACCATTATTTAACATTTATATGTAGTGCATTCATATTTAAGTAAGTGGCCATATATTTCTTCATCTATTGCATGTGTTGTTTCCATCTTAAAGAAAATGTCATTCTCGCATTTTCTTGATAATGTGATTATTTGCTATTTAAAGCAAGTTTTGACAATTAAGAAATAAATATTTATATTTTAACTATCAGTTACATTTTAAGCATAATATTTGTAGGTGTCTGGGATTGACCAGCTTTCAGGTCCTAACTTAGTCTCAGGCACTTTCTCAGATTGCTGACTCTAAGCATTCAGCTTTTCAAAAATTGTTTTGATGCATGTCACCAATTTATGGTGAGTAGGTGCTAATTGATAATAAATATAACTCATGAGATTTCTTTGACAGTGTGTTTTTGGAAATAAAAGGCACTCATCTTTAAGGATTAACCACAAGGAGGGTTGCATTTGAAGGGTGATGTTACAAAAATGTAGCATCCACAAGCAGAGTTTATGATCTGTTGTTTATTTGATAATTACAGGAGAATGATGTATTGTTACTGCTTGGCAAACAAATAAATGGACAAAAATATGTGTCCTCAAATAATTTTCAAAAGTTGGCTTGTCAAATATGTTAATGCATGTTGGTGATTTCAAGGTGACTAGAGTAAATGGAAAAAATAAGTGTTCACAATTCCTTCATTTTTGAGGATAAAGAAATCGTAACAAAGAGTCTAGTTTTCATTCTCTCTGTCTTAAAAATCTAGCTATTTCCAAACCCATTTTTATCTACCTATTTCTCTGTCTGTGTACATGTCTGCTTTTGCTCTTCAATTGCATTCTAACTCTTTCTAATCTATATATCTGTCGGCATGTTTTATTTACATGTATATTTTTGGATAACTTTAACTGTAGGCATATGGTTTTAAGGTGCCAATTAAGATTAAAAGTTTTATATATAACGTAATTGTCTTAAAATATACCATATTTTATTTTGTTTTATTGTTTTACTTTTGGGATATTATGTTTGTGGCAAGCTCAATTTTTTAGAGAGCAGGTTAAATTCCAGAGTCATCATGCCCAAGACAAACTGATATTTATAAAATCTGTAAATCCCTGCATATAATACTTGTATTACAAGACACTTGTCCTGATACTTTTGTCATATCTCTCGTCTTATTGAAGGGTAGAATATTATCTCTTTTTTTATCTAATAAAATTACTGCAAAATATAAATATTTGCAGAGGTTTTAATTTTTTTTATAGGTAATGATTCATAATCAAGATAAACAGTGTGATTCCACAACATTTTATTCCCATAAAATCACATGTTTATTGCAGGCATACTATGAAATATTTTATCCCCATAAATATTTCTGATCATACAGTATTTATTTTATGACCTAGTTATTTTTAAGCTTTGTTGGTCATAGATCCAAAGAGCTTATGTGATTGCCTTTTGTCTCTCATCAATCATCAGACTGTCCATTAGCACAAGTTTGTTATTGCTGTTCCTTGTAAACTACTTTTAGAATTGCCATGAAACTTATACAGACACATTCATTCCATGGTCTTCTTGGCCCTAAATAAAACTGGCACTGCTCAGACATCCAGTATGGTACGCACAGCAGAAATCTTGTTATTGCTACTCCTGAATGGATGGTCAGATCCACATATGGTTTACACTAAAAGATTTATCATGTTTGGTTGGTCCTAAATGACACTAGTGGTGATCTGAGGTCCACTTTTAAAATTAGAGTACTTGTATTGGAACTCCTTCTATCTGAACAGAAAATCATACTGGCATGGGGTTTTACCAGAAGACTTCTCCTAAATGAAAATCATTGTGCTCCAATCATTAGTGGCTGTTACAGCAGTTATCTTGAAAGTCTTGTTATTAACATGGGGTTTTGGCTGAAAGACTTTGTTTGAGGTTTAGTTAGCCCTAAATAGAAATGGTGCTGATCTGATGTTCAATAGGTATGCCAAGGAAAGTAATATCGGCATGGGGTTTTCACCAGAAGACTTCTTGTGTTGTCTTTTTAGTCTGAAATGAAAATGGTACTGTATCTAATGTGACTGCTTTTACAGTGGCTTTAATGGATGGTCATATCAGTATTGGGTTTTCTAAGACAGACTTCATATGATGTATAGTTGGTCCTAATCAGAAATCCAATATAGCCACCAAACCATTTATCTTGAAATTCTGTTGCTACTCCTGATGAATGGAAAGTCATGTCAGAATGTGTTTTTCACAGGAAGGCTTATTATGGTGTCTAGTTGGTCTTTAGATGATCTGATATTCATTATTGCTGCCAAAGTGCCCATCTTGAAATTATTCTTATTGTTACTCCTTCTTAACATTATATTTTCACCAGAAGAATTCTTATCGCGTCTTATTGGTACTAAGTGAAAATGGTGCTGGTCTGACATCGAGTATGGCCACCATGGAAGCTATCATGAAATTTTTTTATTGCAATTTCTAATAAACCGAAAGTCATATTGACATGGGATGTTCATTAAAATTATGATATCTAGTTGGTACTCAATGAAAACGATGTGTATCTATCTCAGATACGGCAGCCATCTTGAAAATCTATTTGTTGCCACTCCTCCTAAATGGTTAGTCATATTGACATGGGGGTTTTCACCAGAAGACCTTTTATTATGTCTGGTTGTTCCTGAATAAAAATTATTCCTGTCTGACATCCAATATGACCACCATGGTGCCATCTTAAAAATCTTGTCATTGCTACTTCTCCAGAATTGATGGTCATATTGACATAGGGTTTTCACCAAAATACTTCTTGTGATAGCTGGTCAGTTTTAAATCACAGTGGTCCTCTGTGGACATCCAGTTGGCTTGCACAATGAACATAGCGTGTATCATGTCACTATTTCTCATGAATGGATAGTCATATTCGCATGGGAGTTTCACCAAAAGTATTCTAATGGTGTCAGGTTTGTCCTAAGTGGAAATGATACCTATCTTACATCCAATATGGTTGATGCAGAAGCTGATGAAAATCTTGTCAATCAAGATATCAAAGATAGTTTTGACTCTCAGCAATTAAAAATAAGAAATGGACCTATCTTGAATTACTGGAGAATTTCTTCAAACCGTTAAACATCAGCCTGTTCTAGGGACTGTTGTAATGCTGTAATGCATCTTTAGGCTTATAATAATATCACTAGCAAATCAATCTGATATGATGTGCTTTGATTATTTAGATGCTTTACTTCAGCCATTGGTCTCCTGGACAGTTATTTAGGTTGAAAATATCTTGCACCCTACAAGATATGACCAGTTGATATTGTTTCAAGTGTACCTAGACCTCTTTGTTTGCCGGTCACCTTCCTATCTTTTACTCTCAATATTTCTTGTACGAACAACAGAGACCTGTATGCCCAAAAAGCTAGAAACATTACAGGATATATCTGGCTTCCTTGTAGGGTGTCAGCCCTATCATGTGACTTTTTGTTTCCATCATGACTTTTTTGTCATTGCCACATTTACATGTCTATAATGTGAACCTAAGCTGACTACAGAATGATGTAGACCCTGATTTGCCATTGCTTAATTTGTTGGCGTATCAAGTGTCAGGATAGCTAGGTATGATGAGTAGAACTAACAAAATTAACATGACATCAAAGATCTTGACTTTGATCTGCCAAAGCATAATGTGTCATCAGATTAGAGTATTCATTATTTACTAGATATCATAGTAGAGTAACAGTAACAATAGATCCAGATCTGCTATTGCAAAGTGTATCAGTAGATCAGAGCATTCTATATTCACTAGATATCATATGAAGAGTAAACAGAATATATCTTGATCTGCCATCATTACAGTTATGTAGATCTTAATTTGCAGTTACATACTGCAATCATGTGATTAGGGTCTGTAGTATTCACTAGATGTTGCATAGTAAATACATGTAGTACAAGTCCTGATCTACCATTACATAATGTCTCAGCAGACCGGGTCATAAGTAGTCATAACTGACTGTATGTGCATAGAGAATTCGCAGATAAGTCTTAGGAAAGAGTGGCAAAACTTTCTTTTCTATCTTTTCTTTTTTTTGGCATTGATCAGGTATGTATTGATCACATCACTTCAGAAAGTGTTGATATCATTGAAACTAAGATGTCATAGAGTATGTGACATCAAAAAGATGCTAGGCTTGTATGCAACTAACAACTTACAACATTGCTACTCACTGATATAAATTTTACTTTACATTAAAGATGTGAGTAGGTATTATTTGTTTTTATGTTTTGACTCGATGATCACAAACTTAAGTAACAGAAAAGAAGCAAGCAAACAAGTTTTGTAAAACTTAAACAATTTAATTATCAAAGTTATAAACGAAAATGTGAGAGGAACTTACAGTATTATGAAGTAAGTCCAAATTAGTCATTATAAAGGTCTGTGAAAGTCCTAAATGAATGAAAAGTTCATTTTAAGTTTAAAAACCAGAAATGTACTGGTCCTCCAAGAAACATGTCAGGACGGCATTGCCTAGAATTCCTTTGAATAATGTATAACAGTTCCAGAATAATATTATAGTCCAAATAATCAGCACTTTCTATTTCCACCGAAGATTCCAAACAGATGTTTTTTCCTCTCAAATAATATCCAAGTACAACATAAAACATGTCTGCAGACTTACAACAGGAACACATTAAGTGTGAAGGACTCCAAATATTGGAATGAAACTGATTGCTTAAATCTCTGCTTATATACACTGTATATTGTGGCTGTATTTTGCAAGAGACCTCATGTGACAGAATAAACTACTCATTTTGCTTTGATTGGCCTATTCATATGACCGAGCCCAACCAATGGGAAGTTTCAGAATTACTCTGGAGACATCGAAACCCCATCAGCCACTGATAAATTAAGCCATTAGCACCATTTAAATCTTATTGTTTAGATTATTATTAATAATTGTCAACACATACGTAAACAAATATTTATAGATCCTTTGCTAAATTATGCTCTTAACAGATTCAAAGATCTTCTGTATACATTACGGACATGAATAAAAATTATAAAAGATAAAACTGGGAGTTACAAAAAACATAGACATACATAACATTCATTATTAACTTTATTTAAATTTAGTCAACACTTGCAGTGCTAGCTAATGCCCCCAAATACGGGATCCATCATTTCTCCATCAAAAATATGTTCCCCAATCACATCAATGTTAGTGGATATATGCCTGCTACCTCCTGAATCCAGCCCTGCTAAAAACATGAAAATTCGTCTTTTCTGTCTGTCTCATATGGATAAAGGGCCATAACTTCTGCCCATTTCCTCCCTTTGCCACTAGCGTGTGTCAGTAGCTTTTAAGCTTCCATACAACAACATCATATGAGACACCTTCCATGAATCCAAAGTCAAAAATTTGTGTTAAATTCGAACTATCCATATAAGATTTGGGATTTATTTGGATTGATATTCATTCCTAAACAGGGGCCCTGGATGGTCAAGTGGTCTAAAGTACTTGCCTTTACTGACCACTCCAAGTTCACCTCTTTCCACATGGGTTTGAGACTTGGGCTTAACCACTGTGGTGTGTGTGAGAAAGCTTGCCAGTAGCTTGGGGTGGGTCAGTAGTTCTTACCTGCATATTTGTGTCTTTCCTCCACTAATTATACTGGATGCCATATATATCCTTTTGTGCTGATAGATAACATTAATCCCATGAAAACAACAACAACATTCCTAAACAGGTCATAAACATTATTTTTTGAAATTTACAAACATTTTGCAAAATTTGTACACTTTCTTTGACTTAGCAAGTTGTAGCCCACATGGTACAACATGCAGTTGTTGTTTTCAGTTTTGCTCATGCTGTCTATTACTCACTCACTGATTTGTAACAAGTATTATTTTTAGTGACTTATTGGCATGCTGCATTTTTTCTTGTGTTTTGTTTTATTTGTCATTTCAGTCAAACCTGTTGATGAAGTATAATAAAATGTACTTGGTCAGTATTCACTATATGGTAAGAGAGTGTATATAGACTACAGTTTTGCAAAGGTCAAGAGAGACAAATTTTAAAATTCCTACAAGTAATTATGATACAGTTGGGGAGTGTAACCAGATTTTTAGGCAGTCCAGGTGACACAAGTCCCAGTATATGTCCAAGCATGGCTTTCGGCCATATAAGTTCAGCCAGTCCAGATGTCTCAGTCAGGGGATCTTACTGTGAAAGGTCCATCTGTCTCTTTAGGCTTCATATCTCTACAACCATACCACCATACTGGCCATTTTCCCTGCGAATCAGCTATCTGTATCAGTACAACAAAATTGTCCAGTGGAGCCACCTTCTTTGGTTTCAGCTTACCTTGTAGGGTATTGGTTGTGAATTTTATAGAGATCATGGCATTGCAGCATCGCTGCCACAGGGAATGGTTTATCCTCAAATGGAAGCAAACCATGAACAGACTGGTACAAGACACATTCCACTGCTTCATATTGAACTCCCACTGTTATATAAGAATTTAGCTGCCATTAACATTAAAAATGTGTTTATTGCCACATCAAAGAGGGTTCAGAACATTGTTGCCATGCCTTCGATGTTGGATTTGGCCTCTTTGGTGATTTTGTGGCTGCCAGAGGAAATCTTGGCCAACCAACACACCTGGGAGTCGATGGCCCGAATTGCTCAGCTCATTAACAGAGTGCTCACCATTCAGTGATGAATGTGTTGATTGCCTATGCCAATCTTAACTTGATATATTGTGATGTGTGTTTGTACATCATGCTGTGGCTTTAAGGATGACTCTTTTTGGCTTGCCATTGCTGTTTGAGGGCAAATTTGAAGAAGTTCAGATGCAGGCAGCTCAGAAACTGCTCCTTCAACAAGCTGCTTCAATAAGCTGGGAGTTACCAGACTTTTGCAATTCCAATCACAGTGGATCAGCTTAATTTGGTAATCAAAATTGTTGCTTTGGTGAGGCTTCAGATTTTGTTTGCCCACCATCTATTCTTTCATCCTCTCCCCTTTTAGCAGATGTTAAAGATTTATTTGATTCTTCATGTGAAGGGACGAGTATGCCATCAGTCAGATCTTCCCACTCACCCAGGATAATGTTTCGTCAGTTTGCTTACGACAGTAAAGCTTACCAATGTTGAGCCCTTTTCAATCTAAATGTCAATTCCTAGATCGTTACCAGTTACAGGTTTTGTCTTCACCCTGTTCTGTCAGCTTCCTCTATGGCTATTGTGGCATATCTGGGCGACCTCCTCCAAATATATATGGTACATTCTGTTCTCTTCAGGGGCAGAAGTAATCTCTAGTCAGTTTTGAATCATCTCACTTTCCTCGCGAATTGTTATGCCCACCTGGGTAAGAAGTTTATAACCAATCTCAGTCACGATCATCTCCCTCATGTCTTGCATCATACAGTTTGTTGAACTTGTGCAGATGTTTCCAACAGGTTGGGAGAGTTCTTCCAACTCCTTGGGTTTATCAGTGCAGCAGTGGATTTAATTCCGTTAGGATGCCCTTATATGCAGCTATTACAAATGACTTTGCTAGTTCAATGGTGTCCTTTTTCCAGCCCACTCAATTATAATGTCAGCATCATGAATGAGGTACAATCATTCCTATGTCAGACATACAACCATGGCTGGTTCACTGCAGGAATTCCTCTAGAAAATATCCAGCCATAAATGATACTATGTACAGGTACCAGTGCATATAGTTGGAGAGCTTATGTGTTGCCTGACTTAATATACAATCAGTTGCAATGGATACCAACAGTGTTGTAACAGATGGGCTCCCCAACTATCTTTGCACACTCACAAAGCACACAAATCTGACAGATGCAAGGGCCATTCCATATGGATAGCCTGACCTTTACTGTGGAGAACATCATCCAGGACAATGAGTCTGCTAGGAATGTGTCTGATTTGTATGTTGATATGAAACTGGCAGCACTGATGAATTATAATTGACATTATAATTGAGTGGGCTGGAAAAAGGACACCATTGAACTAACAAAGTCATTTGTAATGGCTGCATATAAGGGCATCCTAATGGAATTAAATATAATGTCAGCATCATGAATGAGGTACAATCATTCCTATGTCAGTCACACAACCATGGCTGGTTCTCTGCAGGAATTCCTCTAGAAAATACCCAACCATAAATGATACTATGTACAGGTACCAGTGCATATAGTTGGGGAGCTCATTTTCATATGTGCTGCCAGTTTCATATCAACATACAAATCATAGCAGACTCAGTGTCCTGGATGATGTTCCTGGATGATGTTCTCCACAGTAATGGTCAGGCTATCCATATGGAATGGTCCCTGCTTCTGTCAGATTTGTGTGCAAAGATCAACATTTGGCAAAAAGGTGGAATCAAAAATGGGCTACATTTTTTCACAGGTTCCAGGCCCAAAAGCTTGGGCTGTGCTTTCACTGACAATCAGTTGAGAGGGGTTATGTGTATTTGCCTACCCCTACCAGTCTTAGGACTGAAAAAAGTACAGAAAATAAGGGGTTAGAATTGTAAGTTATTTCTGATAGCCTCTCTCCAATGGGACAAGGCCTGGGTCAATGAACTGTTTAATCTAGTGACAGACCTACCCAGGAATATAACTGCCAAACTGAATTTCTTCCAACAGCCATGGTCACAGTTGTTCCACTATGACTAGGCTATCTTCTCTTTCATGGCTCTTGTCAGGACAGCCTTGCAGGAGAAGGAATTTAGACCTTAAGTTGTGGAGGGAATCTCAAGAGCAAGAAGGCCTTCCATTCTTAATGCTTATGAGGGAAAGTGGTGTGTTTTATGGGACTAGTGTTTGAGTCAGTAACTTAGCCACTTTGAGTGCCTCAGTCCCTCAAGTAGCCAACTCTGTAGACACCAGTTACTATTAAATGTTAGTGCTTCATGATATCTGACTTACTCAGGCATCTTGGCATGAGAGATACTGGTCATGATAAAGACCTCTCATACCAACTGGTCTATTTTGATTTTGAATAGACCAAAATACTTTCCCGTTTCCAAACTGGAATCTGTCCTGGATCTTATCATGGCTCAGTTCAGAAAAATTTAAGCCATTAAACTGGACCTCACTGAAGCTGTTATTACACTAACCTGTTTCCTGATAGTTTTCGCTTTGGCATGCTAGATGAGTGATTTGCTTGTCTTTTCAATCCAGACTGAATGTTTGCGGTGATCCTTGTGGCACAACTAGGCATAGTAGCCAAGAACCAGTCACCATCAAGGACATCAGACATTCATCATACACTCTCTTTCATCTGTTGATAAGTCAAGAGCTGCAGCCATGCAAGATCCTGTCCACACTCTGACATCTCAAAAGATCAGAGTTGCCTCAAGAGAATTTCAGCTGATGAAATTAGAGCGATTTCCAATAGCCTTGTATTTGAATGCAATTTTTCAACCCAAGACATCACAGAAGCTGTTGGTGCACAGGCAGAGTCAACCTACTAGAGTTTTTATCTTGGGGCAGTCAGCTTTGCAGAGAAAAAAATCTGAATCTTATGGGTCCCAAAACTGCAGCTCAGATGAGCACCAGACCCAATTAAACCAACACAGCCTCTTAGTTTTGTTGGATTTGCCAGTGAATTTTGATGGTAAGAAGCTTTCAGTAATGATCTTCTTAACCTGATTGATATCCATAACCATAGGCTGTGTTACTTTAGGTAAGAGTGGGTTATCATTCACATAAGGAATCTAATCTTCCCTTGAAGGATGCCAAGGGTATAAGTAGGATGTTCAGCATTCCTTCCTCCCATTACCTATTCTCCTAAAAGAAATGTGATCATGGAATGTGCCCAGAAGGAGAAAGCAAATTTTTATGCAAATTATGTTTCTTCGAAAATATTTACCCAATCACATTACTTAAAAATCCTCCCAATCACCCCATCATGCAAGCGGATCCATTGTTATATCACATGGCTTAAAAACTAGTGACATCTCTTGATGACAGGGGAAGTAATGGGCAAGAGGTATTTCCCTTTGTCTATATGAGATATGTTTTTGTCTTTTTATTAAAGCTGGCTTCGGAAAGTAGCAGGTTTATATCCCCTAATTCTAACATGATCAAGTAAATATTCTCAGTGAAACATAATTTACTTAGAAATTGATCTTCGTTTCAATTTGTTTATCACAAACTCAGGTTTGGCTGTCTGTTGCATACTAATGAAAGCCAAAGCAGGGCAGGTAGCCCTGGCTAGGTCTTCAGTTCTCATTAGATATTGTAGAGGAAACAAATTTGATCTGCCATTGCATAAAATGTCAGTAGATCAGAGTCTTCGGTATTCAGTAGATATTATAGGTAGAATAAATAGAATAGGCACTGATCTTCCATTACAGATGTAAATTCTGATTTGCAATTAAATAACATGATCAAATCTTCAGTATTTGCTAGATATTAGTTAGGTTAAACAAAATAGGTCCTTCTCTGTCATTGCAGAGATCCTGATTTGACATTAAATGATGTGTCAACAGATCTAAATCTTCCGTATTCACTATATATCATAAGTAGAATCACCCAAATAGATCTTGTCTACCATTAGAGACATTGGCCCTGATCTGACATTAAGTAACATGTCAACTGATCAGGGTCTTCATTATTCATTAGATATAGGTAAAGTACAAAGAATAGCTCCTGACCTGCCTTTTCAGACATTTACTTCGATGTGCCATTCAGTATTAAGTCAGCAGATCACGGTCTGTAGTATTCATTGAAGATCGCAGGTAAAACCAAGAGATAGACTTCTGATATTAAATAATTTGTAGCAGATCGGAGTTTTGAGAATTAACTAAATATCATAGAGTAAACAAAATTAACCCTGATCTGCTGGTGCATTGTGGTACACTAGATCAGGGTCTATAATGTTTGCTGTCATGTCGTTATAAACAAACCGATACTGTGATATGTGTTTGATGATATCTAACTTTTATTTAAGACTGCAGATAAATTGAACTTTGCAGGTATGTAAAGTGAGAAATGATACAGTGCATGCAGCAAACTCAAGACTAACAGATATTGAGATGAGGAAATCAATACAAGAAATCATCAATTTTCTCGAAGACCATACCCATCTCAAGTCTCTGAATGAATGTAGAGAGGCAGTGACTAAGATCAAAAAGGTATTATGCTCATGTTGTGGACTAATATGGTATTTTCATGAAAAACAAAAGAAACAAAGGAGGTGATTATTTATTTTTGTCTTCCTCTTTGTAGAAGCATATTCTAGGCTTTAAACAATGGTGTTCTTTAGAGAGACTTAAGAATTTGCATGTAGTAGGTCACAGATGTTGAGTATAAAGAAAGTGTATTGAACACGTTCCTTAAATACACTCCACAGCATTGTGTAAAATCTATGTGTTACAGATAATCACCTGCCCTGAATCATTTGATAACGGAGTAAGAGGCACAGTCAGGGCTGATCAAATCCCATAACCTGATGTCTGGGACTGTCCTTTTTCGAAGTTGGATAAAAAAAAATATTCCAAGGTGGCTAGTTCAGGGCATGTAATATTTTCCAATTGTTGTTAAAACAATTTGGGTAAGCACTAATTTTCATGTTTTAATCACTTTTATCTCCATTTATCTGGCCATTCTTGACCTCCAGATGCTTGAATGGACTACCCTGCGTGAGATATGCCATACCTATTATAAGAAGTCTTTGGTCAGGTAACTGACGCATGTGTGCATATTCAGTTACTACTTGGTTGCATATTGGGCTAAGTAACCAAATTATAGGCCAGTAAAAACACTTAAACAAAACAAATCTGATATGATTCATTAGCACTGTTTTAAATGACCTTATTATATTATGTTTACTCAACTGAATCACTTATGAGTGGATGATCTTGCCTAGTGGAGTGTCAGAAAGTCCAGCAGATGAGTGCAATTAAATTAATGAAAGGCACTGTGCCAGCTTAAGTTTCAGTTTTCTTTATGAATTATTTGTATATTGTATATACATTGTTTTCTTATTGTTGTCATTTTTGGCATGTAGGCACAATTTTCTCCCTTGTAGTTGATTCCTGTCTTAAAGATTTTTATTGAGCATTACAGTGAAGTTGAAGTTGTACTGATTAAATGACCTGAATGAGTATTTGATGTTTTCTTTTTAATTGATTAGACAGGTGATCAACTTCCACGTGCAATGTTTTTGAAGTGAAACTGTTGTACTAAATAAAGAGGTATGTTTACTTTTAAGCATCAACATGTATGTTATGATGACTGCCTGATGAGATGATCTTTACTATATGGATAAAATGAGTTTACAAAATTAGTTTTGGAAGGAAGATAATAATGAAAATCCAGAGAAGAAAGATGCATATAAAAGTGGAGGAATAAAACAAGGTTGCCATGGAGTCTGAAGTAACTATTGTTCCAAGGGACATAAGCCAGACTTTGTTACAGCACAAAAATGTAAAATATGACACAACTAAGAGACAGAGAAATTTTCAGACATATTGGGGTGATAATTACCTGTAGTTTGAATTTATTGATTGTCAGAAAGATGATTTTCTCTTACTGCAAACAGTATTCAAACTGTCACAAGTTGGAAATTTAAAGCAATGTATTGCCAATGGCACTTACAAGTCCAGGATTTTGTCAAGTTTCATGACAGTTTTGGATCTCATAAAGCCTCTGTGCAGCACACTATATGCATGACACTAGTTGAATTTCTGGCATTCCACTACAAAAGGCCATTATAAAACTAAATGAGAATTAAATTAAAAAGAATATAAATGTCAGTTCTCTTTAAAAACAGTGTACACCCTATCACGATATGGAAAAACATTTTCAGGTACAGCAATGCTATTTGTACTATTGGAGAAAAACAATGTTGAACTTCATGCTAATTATGAGAACAAACTCGGCAACAAGCGGCGATTGATTAAGTTTTGAGAGAAACAGGATGGGAATGAATTCCACTACATTCCCTTCCATTCTTGCTGATGGCAGTACTTATACTAACCACATCAGAGCATAAAGTTGTGTATATAGGATACTTGACAATAGAAAACCAATAGAAATGAAGCCCTTGGTAGAAAGAAAAGAAATAAATATGTTATACATTTTGTCATTTGCTTTTTTCTTTAATTGATTAAAGTGCATATATCTCATCTAGTCTAGACAAGAGATTGAAATGTTTCTTCAGGTGAAATGGTAGGTGGGACAAATGAATTTTTTTAAACTACTTATCCACCTAAAATAAATTTAATTAGTCTCAGTACAAATTGATAAGTTATCAGACCCGACTTTATGCCTGAATCGTTGAGTGTAATTTAGTAGTGTGCCATCTCCTGTTGAATAAACTCCAAGAAGTATGTGCCACAGAATTAAAAGAGACAACAACACATGAAGCTTGGTAAGTCCAATTTATATGTAATATTAAAAGTTAGTGATCTTTGTATTTTCCCACAATGAACATGTTATACATACTGTTGCACTTGTCTGTCCATTTAAATTTTGTTCCTGAACCATTTTTTGGTGAAGTTTTAATGTTCCATGAATACATTTCTTAGCTTTTCTTAGATATCTAATTGTAGATTCAACTTGCAAAACATTTTAATAGAAGAAAACTATCATGGTTCATGGCAGTATTTTTTACAAATATGTACAATAGTGAGTTCTTAGAGAAGATGCAATCTGATGAGATTTGCACTGGAGGTGGGCTTTATTATGGGTACAAAATGGTTGTATCTGTAACAAATTAAAGGTGAGTATTACAAATATAAATCTGTTTATGATCCTATAATTATGTTTGATACATGTTGCATATGCTTACATGGTGTCCTAGTGGAATGTTGAGAAATATTAGGGACAAGTCCAACGTTTTGGAAACATTTTGGATTGTAAAATGAAAACAATAATAAAGTCATGTTTGAGTTGTGTACTAGTGCACTTTTTTTCTGTCTGAACTGTATGTAATTTCTCAAGACCACTAAATATGTTTTTGTTTCATGAGTGTGTTTTATGTTTACTGGCCCTGTTTGATAAATGTCTTGCCTGGGAGTTGGCATCTCACTTATAGTTTCCGAGCCTATTATATCAATAGTGTAGCTAGAAAATTGTAGTCTTCAGCATCAACATACCTTAAGTTTATCAATAGGCTCTCGAATGCCAGCATGGTCTCTTTCACAGTACATGTATCAGATAATTGTCTCACTTCTATTGCAGCTTTTAGATTACATCTTATACAAAAATTAACATGCACATAGCAATTTCATCTACTATAAGGTACTGGCCATTTAATTTTAATGGGGGAGGGGGACTGTGATTTTATTTTGATCTGAAATGTTTTCTTTTCATGCACCTTAAGATAATTTAATATTTTTTCCAAATAATATCATCAATATAATATGGTGTTTTTTTGCTTTAAATCAGAACAAGATATTTTGTCCAGATATTGACATAGGGAAATTAAATAAAATGTGACAGGCCCTTGTCCCAGAACATTGAATCATTGGTTCCTAATATAATTGCAGTATACAGTACATTGTTAGTATTGCAATATGTTCAGAAATAGCATGAGACAAAATTTTTTGTGATACCCAGTTCCAATATGCACATTATATTCCAAGTAATAACTGCTGCTATTATAATACACAGCTTTGAGCTGGCTTTGATTCTGCATAATCCAAGGGTCATGGGTTTTATACCTGCCCAGACAATTGCAGGCAATCTGTTTTTGTGTACCCTTGGAATAGGCACTTAGCTTCCATTTCCATAGCATAATATAGTCAATAAATTGCTGAAAGATGCTACAGAAATCGAGGCTAAGGTAGCCATTCTCAACCCCATTATAACAGATTCAGTGATAGCTGAAAAGATGATGCCAAGTTTAGATCCTGGCTCGGGAAAAGTGTCATTTATATTAAGATAAGAGTTATATAAGATCAGCATGATCTAAAACAACAAGACAGCATAAGCTCAAATAAGTTTTTACCAACATTACAGAAAGCAGTCGAGTCGTTAAAACAAATATGATTTGCAAGACATACAAACACAGCATAGTACTTGGATACAATTGGTCAAAACACAGGAATTGCCTAATTTGATACATGATCTAGCAAAGCATTTTCAAAGACTGAGTAAAAGTGAGCTTAGTATCT
>JAECUM010055398.1:0-24581 GCA_016617855.1 Megalonaias nervosa | reverse complement strand
AGATCGTGAGAGAAACAGTGCATCTTTTTCATACTAGTAGATTGGTTCTTCACTGGATTTTCCATGTTCATACTATGCTAGGTATACTGGCTGCCATGTATAGCCTTTAATGTGCTAAAATGTTGTTAAAATCTTAACAACAACAACAATAACACGTAGAGATTGTACAGAGTTTTCAGCCAGCATAATATTTCCCCAATAATCTTGGTGGCAAAAGCAATTTTTCCAAATAGATTTTCTTAAGTGTTATTTTAGGCCTGAAAAGAAAATCAGATAAATGGCAAGGTATGTCATTTCAAAATAGTTATTCTTGGTTATTTCAAAAGAATAATACCTTTCTTTCCTTATCTCATTTCTCTACTTCATTTCACAAGGCTGGGGTTTTAGTGAATATATTTCTCCTTGACCTTATATACTTTTGTCAGTGCTATCATGTCATCAACTGAACCCATGTTCAGCTTTCAAATTCTCTCCTTGAAAATTGGAGGGGGATATGCAACCCAATATTTTTGCAAGAGTGTGGATGTCGATAAAAAAAAGAATGAAATTTCAGAAGATATTCCTTTAATTTCATTGTTCTTGATTCTTCTTACTTTTATACAACAACCAGTCATTTCTAATAAGTACTTTTATGCAACAACCTACCAGGTCTGATTAGTAGTTCTGCATTTGTGATTCCTTTTTTTTTTTTTCATGGTTCATACAACCTTGAAAAGTCATTAAATTTGAGAGGTTACCTTGTAACTCCTTGAACAAGTTTATTTTATTCTTGAAAAGTCCTTGATTTGTTGAAAAACACCTTCATTGTTTCCAAAACTTCCTTGAATTTATCAGAGGGAATGCAAAAAGATAAAATATTTTATAATTTAGAATAATTTTCACTATTTATACAGTTTCTGGAAATAAGTAAGTAGAATGAAAGAAACCAGTATTTACCAATGAAGTAGCCATTGTGTAATGATGTACTTATTTGTATTTTTTGTATCCATTGTACAGTGGGATATAAAGGTAGCAAATGGAGAAAGTACAGTTTCCATTATAAAAAATAACTTTTAATTTAAAAGCAAAAATCCATGAAAAATACTTGAAAAAAATGTCCATGGCTGTATGATCCACTCTATTGACTGGGGATTTATATAGTACAGTGTACATATCATGCTATTGACAGGATATATATTGTACAGTGTATGTACCATGCTGTCGACTGGGGATTTATATAGTACAGTATATATATCATGATATTGACAGGATCTGTATTTAACAGTGAATGTACCATGCTGTTGAATGGGCATTTATATTTTTCAGTGTAGAAACAATGGTACTGACTAGGGATATAGTACAGTGTTTGAACCATGCTATTGACTAGGCATTTATATAGTACAGTGTATGAACCATGCTATTGACTAGGGATTTATATAGTACAATGTATGAACCATGCAGTTGACTAGGGATTTATGTAATGTATTGTCTGTATTTTGAATTGATAAATTACATAGCCAATTCTTTCCCCAGGGGGGAAAACTTTGAGTTGGAGGGGGAAAGAATTGTCTAGAGGGGGATAAATTTGACTACTGCACCAGCTGGAGACTTAAAAAAATCACATTTATATGTAATACAGTATAGACCTTGGTTTCATTAATATTTTATGAAATGAACACAATTGTTAAATTGTATTCACCACAACAAAAATCAGTGATTTTATTCAGCTTTGCACATAAAGCTGTATTGATTTGGCATAAAAGTACATGAAAGTATGAAAATGATTTTGATGTAAAAGTTGTTGTTGTTGGGGCTTAATACCATTTTTCAGCACATGCTAGGCTATACAAGGCTCAATATATCTCGTTAAGGGAGAACCCTGATAACCACCAGAAAAAAAAATCACTGACCCATGTGAATGTACTGCCAGTCTTTCAAACATACCCATGTTGGCCAAGCCCAAGACTCAAACCTATGTGGACAGAGGTGAAATGTCAGTGATCCGAAAAGGCGAGCTCCTTATACCACTTGGCCATCCGGACCCCAACTTTGGTTTTATCAAGGGAGAAACACCATTCCCAATTAAGCCCATTCCGTACTTGTTGATAAATTTATTTGGATGGCCATCCAGTCTTAACATGGGAGAAACACTATTTCCTATTAAGCCGATCCCATACATATTGATAAATTTACTTGGTTGGCCCAATGGTCTTATCATTGGAGAAACACATCAACTTTGCTGTGTGAATCATACATCAGATAATAATAAAATTACTTCACATTATGAAATTTTTATTCCAGTTATTCTCGAAATGTGCTGCATTTACACTGCCCACTTCTTCAGCGGGGGATTGCCTACTATGAACTGGAATGGCAGATGGTGAGATTGACATTCTTCCTTCTGTATCTCAACCATACTCACTTGTGTCATCTTTTTTTTTAAACCTTATTTTAAATTAAATCCAGATTCAGTGATTACAATGAAAAGAATCATGTCCTGTAAATCCAATTAAATTCTTGTCCATTGAGAATATTATCTGGTTGAAGAATATTTTTTCCATTGTATTGTAGAATTTGCTGGATTGATGATATGTTACACTCATCTGTCTGATGTGTGATACATTGGATTCATGATATGTTACACTCGTGTGGTGGCATACAATACATTGGATTCATGATATGTTACACTCATGTCTGACATGTCATACATTGGATTTATGATATGTTACACTCATCTCTCTGACATGTCATACATTGGATTCATAATATGTTACACTCATGTGTCTGACGTGCTGTATATTGGATTCATGATATGTTACACTCATCTGTCTGATATGCCATATTTTGGATTCATGATATGTTACACTCATCTGTCTGATATGCCATACATTGGATTCATGATACGTTACACTCATCTGTCTGACATGTCATATTTTGGATTTATGATATGTTACACTCATCCATCTGACATGCCATACATTGGATTCATAACATGTTACGCTCAACTGTCTGACATGCCATACATTGGATTCATATGTTACATTCATCTGTCTGACATGTCATACATTGGATTTATGATATGTTACACTCATCCATCTGAAATGCCATACATTGGATTCATGATACGTTACATTCAAGTGTCGGATGTCATACATTGGATTCATGATATGGTACGCTCATCTGTCTGACATGTCGTACATTGGATTCTTGATGTGTTACACTTATCCATCGGACATGCCATATTTTGGATTCAGGATATGTTACACTCATGTGTTTGACATGTGATACATTGAATTCATGATGTGTTACACTCATGTGTCTGACATGTCATACATTGGATTTATGATATGTTACACTCATCCATCTGACATGTCATACATTGGATTCATGATATGTTGCACTCATCCATCTGACATGTCACACACTGGATTCATGATATGTTACACTCATGTGTTTCACATGTGATAAATTGGGTTCATGATATGTTACACTCATCCATCTAACATGCCATTTATTGGATACATAATATGTTACACTCATCCATCCGATATGTCATACATTGGATTCATGATATGTTACACTCATCCATCTGACATGCCATATATTGGATCCATAATGTGTTACACTCATCCATCCAATATGTCATACATTGGATTCATGATATGTTACACTCATCCATCTGACATGTCATACATTGGGTTTATGATATGTTACACTCCTGTGTTTGACATGTGATACATTGGATTCATGATATGTTACACTCATAGATTGGATTCATATGTTGCACTCATTGTTGAACATGTTGGACTCAACTCAGAACTGCCCAAGAAGGTTTCCTCATCCAAACTGTTACACTGTAAATCATTAGTAAACACTTGCACATTCAAATTTATTTTACGTTCTGATGTTTTCTGTACATTTGGACTGGATTATTCCATTGTAATACATGTTTTACCTACCATTTGATTTTGTTTAATCCATTAATGTAATTTTGGCTACATTACTGACATTTTATATGTTGCTTGTTACCAAATTTATCCATGTACAGTCTTATCTCTTTACAATGATGGTACTGGGGGACACAGAAGAGACTGGCATAATATGCAAGGGACTCTTGTACTGAGGGACATGTCATAATAGTGAATAAGAATACCAACATTATTTAGTAATTTGAAATCATGATCATAATTGGCTTTCTTTAGTACAAGACTAATTCATGCAGCAGTCTCATTAGTCAGGAACTAACTATAAGTCATGCAGCAGAGATAAAACAGAATTCTAACAATTTCATGGAATCCATGACCATACCCAAATTATAAGAGATGAGCAGTGCCCTGTACACTGTCAACTATTATAATGGACTACAATCTTTGGTACACTATCAAATATTATAATGGACTACAATCTTTGGTACACTGTCAAATATTATAATGGACTACAATCTTTGGTACACTGTCAAATATTATAATGGACTACATTCTTTGGTACACCGTCAGATATTATAATGGACTACAATATTTGGTACACGATCAAATATTATATTGGACTACAATATTTGGTACACTATCAAATATTATAATGGACTACAATATTTGGTACACTGTCAAATATTATAATGGACTACAATCTTTGGTACACTGTCAAATATTATAATGGACTACAATCTTTGGTACACTGTCAAATATTATAATGGACTACAGTCTTTGGTACACTGTCAAATATTATAATGGACTACATTCTTTGGTACACTGTCAAATATTATAATGGACTACAATCTTTGGTACACTGTCAAATATTATAATGGACTACAATCTTTGGTACACTGTCAAATATTATAATGGACTACATCTTTGGTACACTGTCAAATATTATAATGGACTACATTCTTTGGTACACTGTCAAATATTATAATGGACTACACTTTGGTACACTGTCAAATATTATAATGGACTACAATCTTTGGTACACTGTCAAATATTATAATGGACTACAATCTTTGGTACACTGTCAAATATTATAATGGACTACAATCTTTGGTACACTATCAAATATTATAATGGACTACAATCTTTGGTACACTATCAAATATTATAATGGACTACATTTTTTGGTACACTATCAAATATTATAATGGACTACAGTATTTGGTACACTGTCTAATATTATAATGGACTACAATCTTTGGTACACTGTCAAATATTATAATGGACTACAATCTTTGGTACACTGTCAAATATTATAATGGACTACAATCTTTGGTACACTGTCAAATATTATAATGGACTACAATCTTTGGTACACTATCAAATATTATAATGGACTACAATCTTTGGTACACTATCAAATATTATAATGGACTACAATCTTTGGTACACTATCAAATATTATAATGGACTACAATCTTTGGTACACTGTCAAATATTATAATGGACTACAATCTTTGGTACACTGTCAAATATTATAATGGACTACAGTATTTGGTACACTATCAAATATTATAATGGACTACAATCTTTGGTACACTATCAAATATTATAATGGACTACAATCTTTGGTATACTATCAAATATTATAATATATCGTGTTTCAGGAATTCCCCAATGAGAATGATACATATTATCTTGCCCACTGTTACCCGTACACTTTCACTGACCTTAAGGATGATCTTGAGAATCTCCTTAATGACAAGCAACGGCAGCAGTTCATAACACGAGAGGTGCTTTGCGAAACACGGGCTGGCAACAGTTGTTTTCTTGTCACTGTTACAAATTTTGGTAAGTGTTTGTTTGAATCCCAGGAGTTGTTCCCCTTGAAATTTTAAAGATTTTCTACATGCACATTTTAAGAGAAACAAAGTTTATGCTGGAAGAGAAAATAATGTAGATTGAGAAGTATTTGGTCCACATTTAACTCAGAGTGTAAGAATTGTATTCATAGCGATGGGAGAATTTTACATAAAGGAATTACAATGAAATGTTGTAAATATGAAAAATACAAGTGAATAAATTACATTTTAGAAATGCTGTAAATATGAAAAATACAAGTGAATAAATTACATTTTAGAAATGCTGTAAATATGAAAAATACAAGTGAATAAATTACATTTTAGAAATGCTGTAAATATGAAAAATACAAGTACATTTTAAATATGTAGACACCATGCAATTCATTGTTTACACAATCAGTCACAATACTGTCACAAAACTTACATAAAGGTGCTGTCTAAATTTATGATTTTATGTAGTAACTATCTCACCATAAACTCAAAGTCCTGCACATTGCAAATACTTTATTTTAAACTCAGCACTCTTACACAATGTAAACCACTTTATCTTAAACTCCTGCACATTGTAAATTACTTATTTTAGACTTCTTCACATTGTAAATTACTTTATTTTAGACTTCTGCATCTTGTAAATTACTTTATTTTAGACTTCTTCACATTGTAAATTACTTTATTTTATACTTCTTCACATTGTAAATTACTTTATTTTAAACTTCTTCAAATTGTAAATTACTTTATTTTAGATGTCTGCACCTCGTAAATTACTTTATTTTAGACTTCTTCACATTTCAAATTACTTTATTTTAAACTCAAAACTCCTGCACAGTGTAAAATACTTTATTTTAAACTCAAAGTCCAGCACATTGTAAAAGTACTTTATTATAAACTGAAACTTCTGTATTTTGTAAACTAAACTCCTGCACAGTGTAAATTACTTTATTTTATTTTATGCTAGGCTGTGAATTACTGGATTTTCCAATTAAAATAATGTGGTAATTCATTGGAGTGAAATACATTAAATAATTTCACTGCCATGTTGATAACAAGATAGCTGTCAAATTCAGAAGTATTCTTAGATGCTTCCGAGAGGTAAATACGACAGCCTCCTGTTAAAGACAACTTGAATTAAAATCCATCAAGGCATGATTTTTTTCTTAATGTGATATTTTACTTTGATTTGGGAAGGAGAATTATGTAACTGTTCAAAATTTTTATATGAATAATCACAAAACACAGCAGAACATAACCAGTAAACCATGGATATCATGCAGGATCCAGTAAGAAATCTGCTACTTCAGTCTCATATGCAGCACATCTTGCAAGCATAAAATAAAAAGAAAATTTGCTTGCTGTGAGTGAATGATGGATATATTCCATCTTATGGGTGAAAAACTGAAGTATTTTCACTCTTGCTTCAGCACCATAAAAATAGAGAGTTTTTCACTCCCTCAAAGAAATATATCTGTTATTTGCTCATTGTAGCAAATATCCCTCTGTTTACTCTCAAATTTCTGTAAAGTGATGAGCCATGGCAGCTCAGTGGTTGGCATGCTGGACTTGAGACCAAAAGGATGCTGGTTTGAATCCTACCATTGGACCAGCCTGGGTCAGTTACCATGGTATGTCCATTGGGGGAAGGCACTTTGCTCCATTTGCCTTGGCACAAAATCATTTTTTTTTTCCTGTGTGGTAAAAACATCGAACCAAAACCTGCACATTGTAAATTACTTTATCTTAGACTCATGCATGGTATAAATTGCTTAATCTCAAACTCCTGACCAGTGCAAATTACTTTTAAATTCAAACTTCTTCAAAGTGTAAATTACTTCACTTACACTCAGACTTCTGCAAAGTGTAAATTACTTTATCTTACACCCATGCAGTGTAAATTAATTTTTTTGATAGTGCAATATCTGTGTAGTGTATGTTACTTTCATGTTAAACTCAAACTTGAGTAAATTACTTTCATCTTAGACTCAGACTGAGGCATGGTGTAAATTACTTTTATCTTAGACTAAGGTGTGTTGTAAATTACTTTTATCTTAAACTCAAACCTTTGCATGGTGTAAATTACTTTTATCTTAGAATCAGACTGAGGCATGGTGTAAATTACTTTTATCTTAAACTCAAACCTTTGCATAAATTACTTTTATCTTAGACTCAGGCATGGTGTAAATTACTTCTCTTACACTCAGACTCCTACACAGTGCAGATGACTTTAACTTTATCTTAAACCCACTTAAATTACTTTCTTTTAAAGTTCAATTCTTGCACATCGTATATTAATTTTATCTTAAACTCCTGCACGATGTAAATGACATTATTTTTAATGTTTCTTTTGAAAAAAACTAACACATTGGTATGCTGTGTTTGGTGATGTGAAGAAAACTGGAGAATCACCAACCATATATGTGCAACTATTTCTACCTTGTATACAGGTATATAGGAGTCTTGGATGAAGAGAGAAGAAATATTTAATTTACTGCTTTAACTGCTTCAGATCAGCCAAAAGAGGTACAGAATGAGAAAAAGGCAGTGGTGATCACAGCCAGAGTTCACCCCGGGGAGTCCCAAGCCAGCTGGATGATGAAAGGGGCCATAGATTATATCACAGGTCCAGATCCGGATGCCCAGGTAGATAAATTGAAGTGGACATTTGCTGGACATGACTGAAAATTTAACTCGTGTTACTATTTGCTAACTTGACATGCTGGACATTAGCCATAAGACATGAGACGACCATAGATATCCCAGTGCAGTTGTTTGATACTTATGTTATACGTGTGCGAGACTTTTAGAACAAAATTTAGGCAGCCTAGGTCCCACAAATGGGAAATGTGGAGATCACATCAATGTATTTTTGAGTGGAAATACACATTGTTTTTGATTGGAAATGCACATTGGTTTTGAGTGGAAATGCACATTGGTTTTGAGTGGAAGTGCACATCAGTGTTATTTTAAGGTAGTTAATATGCATGTTGTCAGCTAAAAATTAATTTTTAAAACAGTAGATTGGCACAAAACACTGTTGAGTGAAGTTAGAGCGGCATAAAATATTGTTAGGTGAAGTTAGAGTGGCATAACATATTATTGTTAGGTGAAGTTAGAATGGCATAGAATGTTATGTTAGGTGAAGTTAGAGTGGTATAAAATATTATTGTTAGGTGAAGTTAGAGTGGCATAAAATGTTGTTAGGTGAAGTTAGAGTGGCATAAAATATTATTGTTAGGTGAAGTTAGAGGGACATAAATTATATTGTTAGGTGAAGTTGGAGTGGCATAAAATATTATTGTTAGGTGAAGTTAGAGTGGCATAAAATTTTATTGTTAGATGGCATAAAATACTGTTGTTAGGTGAAGTTAGAGTGGCATAAAATACTATTGTTAGGTGAAGTTAGAGTGGCATTAAACATTATTGTTAGGTGAAATTCTACAGTACCATTTTCTGAAAGAATTTTATAAGTAGATTTGGAGGAAATTTTTAATTATGGAACTATAATACTAACAGTATGATAAAAACAATACTAACACAAAAGTACATCTAGAAAATGACCATTCTTTTCATATATTTAGTAAGTGCATATATCACATCCAGAAAATGACCATTCTTTTTTATGTATTTAATAAGTGTGTGTTCACATCTAGAAAATGATCATATTTTGGTACATCTAGTACTTTTGTATATCAATATTTTCTCATTTGTTACAGCATTTTATACCTCTTTTGAAAGTTTTATTTTCCACAAATGTCAGTTCACCGCATTCATTTTTTGGGATAAAATGTAAAAACGAGGGCCAATGGAAGTTCAGGTCATTGGTCTCTACATAGGCATCACAAGCAGCCATACATCTGTGAAATTTAATATAAAAAGATTCAAATGAGATATAACAAGTTGTAATAGAAAAAACCTTTGCTTTACATAATTATTAAATGTACCAGAAAATGTATTATTTTCAGTTCCAGATTTGCTTCTACGTTAGTTTAGTACTATTCTTTGGTGATTACTGGGTTTCCTAACAAAATAATCATTTTTAAGAATCATGTATTCTTCTAGAAAACTATACTGTATAATTTTATCTAACAATATTATTGTATTCAACGGTACTGTTTTCTTAATTAATTATGAATTGACAACAGGTTGAATTACTACCATGAAAGTACGTAGCATTTAATTAATGAGCATTTCCAGTAAAGTCTGATGATGAATTCATCAGGTCTCAGAGGATGGTAATAAAAGTTAGCTGCTGTTGCAATTATTTTTTTAAAATTCAGGCCTGGACATCTCCTATTTTGTTCTAATGGCATCATGTTCTGACACACTGCAATACAAAGCACATGGGAATGGTGTTATATCTATGGTATTCACCCAGTAATATGTAGATAAACTTTCACACCTCATTTATTGTAATACTAGACCTAGTCACCATTGAATTAAGCTTAGTGGCAAGATCTTTACTGATTGGCTGAGAAAGAAACAATCGGTAAATTAGACCTGGTTGCCTCTGAATTTTGTTTCAGTGTTTTTGGCACTATAAGACAAATCAAGGTTGATAAAATGATATTCGACAGCTCCCATGACCAATACCTAGTTGCTCAGATTTTGTGCCTGTCAAAACCTTAGATCTAATATTACATGTCTGGCAAATACAGGATTTCAAAACCTTAGATCTAACAGACATGTCCAGCAAATACGAGGATTTCATGATCTCTGATATATAGACAGAAAAATGTTAATTGTGTTAATGATGCAACTGCAGAACAATTTCTGTAAGTTTTGAGCAAATCTTCAGGAGAAGAAACAGCATACATCCACAAACAAACACTAAACTAAACACACACAAGAGAACATTTGGACTATCACATGTTGGAATGACCCCTAGGGTGGGTGGGTGGGGTATAAAGAAAAGGAACTAAACAACTGAAGAATAAAAAGATAATGAAAACATGGTCTTAAAATGAGTAAATTATTTGTCTGTTTGTTTTTTTTGCTGTCAAATTGACATAGTTTTATAACAAAAATCAAATATGGGGGCATTGTGTTTACTGTACAGAGAACCGAATTGTTATATATACATGTATATGGAAAGGACTCGGATGCAAGTGCTAGTCCATTTTAAAGAAACATTATTTTTCAAAAGGAAATCAGTAATATGTCAATACTTTATTCCATGTTGTACTTTTGTTGTGCATGATTATTATGGATTTTTGCCAGGTAGATACATGATGGATGTTTGCCAGGTAGGTACATGATGGATGTTTGCCAGGTAGATAAATGATTTATGTTTGCCAGGTAGATAAATGATTTATGTTTGCCAGGTAGATACATCATTGATGTTTGCCAGGTAGATACACCATGGATGTTTTCCAGGTAGATACATTATGGATTTTTCCAGGTAGATACATGATGGATGTTTGCTAGGTAGATACATCATGAATGTTTGCCAATTAGATACATAATTTATGTTTGCCAGGTAGATACATTATGGATGTTTGCCAGGTAGATACATCATGGATGTTTGCTAGGTAGGTACATCTTGAGTATTTGCCAGGTAGATACATCATGGGTATTTGCCAGGTAGATACATCATGAATGTTTGCCAGGTGGATACACCAGGAAGATACATTTTGTTTCCCATAGGCATAATTTACCAAGCTGAATGTCATTCATGATGATGATGGAAAAGTACTAGAAGAAATAAAGTATGGACAGAAAATGAATAAGGGTATGGATGTATTGCTCATTTTCTGCTAAATAGCTCGCTAAGTTGATTCATGATATCCACAACACAATATTTTCATGGATAACTGTCATCAATAATATAACATTAGTCTTTTGTAAAAATAAAATATTTGTGCAAATTGATTTTGTTTGTTAAATTCACAGATAAAATATGCTTTCTATACTTTATGGAGTTTGCAATAGTTGATACATTTATCCAGGGGAGGTAATTCTTGCTAGAATGAACTATCTCTTGCCTAGGAGTTTTATTTGTTGATGCATTAGATACCTTAATTTAGAAGTTAAAAGGAGGATTTCATGGCCAATGCTGGCATCAAAACACATAATTTCTTTATTTTGAGTGTTATGATTTTGCTGCAGATTCGTAATCGATATAACAAGTTACTGAATTTGTAAAATAGTTTCTTTTTGACCAATGTTGGCACTGGCAGATGAGGTTTTGTGTCAGCCCACCAAAATAATATGTCCACATTTATATTTTTATGTACAAATTGAGTAACCTAATTTTTATAACTTTGAACCAAGTAAACACTTAGAAATTATTTGTTAAATAAAATTTATTTAATTGAAATAGAAACAAAGGCACACTGATGTACAAAATTTGTTTTTTAAACATGGCATGAATGAATATTAAAGACCTAATACATCAAAAATCCAATTTGTGCTTACTTTAAGATGTTGTGTAATACATTACATGCTTACCTTATGATGTCATGTAATACTGCTGTTGTAAATGGAGGTTTTCCATCACTTTGCTGGTGAATGGAGGCTTTCCATCACGTTGCTGGTAAATGGAGGTTTTCCTTCATGTTGCTGGTAAATGGAGGTATTTCATCACATTGCTGGTAAAAGGAGGTTGTCCATCACATTGCTGTTTAACAGAGATTTTCCATCACATTACTGGTAATTGGAGGTTTTATATCACATTGCTTGTAAATGGAGATATTCCATCATTTTGCCAGTAAATGGATGTTTTCCATTACATTGCTTGTAAACATTAGTAACCATTATTCTCCGTACCATCCATGTGGTTAGTAACCATATTTCTCTGTAAAAAGCACTTGGTTAGTAACAATTGTTCTCTGTACCATGCACTTGGTTAGTAACCATCGTTTTCTGTACCATCCACTTGCTTAGTAACCATCGTCTTTTTCTGTTCCATCCACTTGGTTAGTAAACATTGTTTTCTGTACCATTTGTTTGGTCATTAACCATCATTTTCTGTACCACCCACTTGGGTAGAAACCATTGCTCTCTGTACCATCCACTTGGTTAGTAACCATATTTCTCTGTACCATGTAGAGTGGTCTAAAGCGCTCACTGTTAGGGATCACTGCCATCTCACCTCAGTCTGCATGGGTTTGAGTCTCAGGCTCGGCCAATGTGGGTACATGAGAAAGCTTGCCAGTAGCTTCTCATGTGTTGGTGGTTCTTTCTGGTGTTTTACTGGGTTTTTCCTCCATCATTTATACTGGTCGCCATGTATAGCCTATCTTGTGCTGAAAAATGGTATTAAACCATGCAACAATAACAACTGTACCATCCTCTTGGTAGGTAACCATCGTTCTCTATACCATCCACATTGGCAGCTCTGTTAAAGATATGAGATATATCTTAAATTAGAATATAAAATATTGTGATCTTTTCCCTACAGAAATAAAGGTAAAGCAAATGTTGTACGATTATTGTTACATTTGACTGAATCCGATGTAAACTATAGTCACACAAAATAGTGTTGGCTTTTGTGTCGTATGTTTTATTAGAAAATATCAAATATTGGAATAAAATACATTATGGGTATAATACTCCTTAAATTCAGATGAAAAAACTTTCTTGATTTCTAGGAACTTCGTAATAGATTTATCTTCAAAATTATTCCAATGTTGAACCCTGATGGAGTGATTGTGGGTAACTACCGTTGCTCAATGGCTGCTCGAGATCTTAACAGGAACTATCGCCATCCCAAGAAGGAGAGTTTCCCCACTGTCTGGCACACCAAAGACATGATAGATGAGATCCTCAAGAAACATGAGGTAGGATCTGTATAAACTTTTCAGATGATTGTTTTATTGTGAAGCCAGCATTAGCAGATGGCAATCTAGGTATTATTTTTCCAGCAGTATTGACAACATTGGTGAAAGCATCAACAGTCTTGCCATATCGATGACTATATATCAGAATTTTTACAAATTTTGAAACAATGGTGATGCCTTCTGTCTGCCATGACCATACCCACATTGTAAAAGGGACAGTGTTATAATGAGGAAGCTAATACTGTGATACATTACATTCATGGATATAATTCTGGTATATATTATAATGAGGTATCTAATACTGGGGTACATTGAGGCATTACTACTAGGGTACATTATACTGACACATCTAATACTGGAGTACATTATAATGAGGCATATAATTCAGGGGTATATTATGACAAGGCATATAATACCGGGTACATTATAATGAGGCATGTACTACTAGGGTACATTATACTGATACATCTAATACTGGGGTACATTGTCATGGGGCATATAATGCTGGAGTACATTATAATGAGGCATCTAATACTGGTTTACAATATACTGAGGCATATACTACTAGGGTACATTATACTGACACATCTAATACTGGGGTACATTGTCATGAGGCATATAATACTGGGGTACAGTTTACTGAGGCATGTACTACTAGGGTACAATATACTGACACCTAATACTGGGATACATTGTCATGAGTCATATAATACTGGGGTACATTATAATGGGCCATCTAATACTGGGAGTACATTATAATGAGGCATGTAATACTGGGGTACAATATACTGAGGCATATAATATTGGGGTACATTATACTGATACATCTTAAGTGTACTTCTACATGGAATCACATTAGTATTGACTAATCATGAGAATCAGTATCAGGTGATATTATACTGCAGTCTTCATGGAGTGTCATATAAAATCAATATGCCTAATATCAGCGATTCTTTACAGGTGATATTATACTGTGATCTTCATGGACACAGTCGGAAGCATAATGTCTTCATGTACGGCAATAATACATCAACAGACAGCCTTGACCCAGACACAGCTCCCTCAGGAATGTCAGTAGCAAGGGCCTTTTTAAGTGAACGCCTTTTTCCATGGTTAATGGCACAAAAGGTAAGATTTTACCCCAAAATGGAATATGCCATACCTATACAATAGTTGTTGTTGACAGAATGCCTGCATGTACTGCAGCTGTGATGTAAATAGTAGAAGTTGACAGGATACTGTACGTACTGCTGTGATGTAAATAGTAGAAGTTGACAGAGGGCCAATATTTATTGGTGTGATATAAATAGTAGAAGTTGACAGAGAGCTGATATGTACAGGTGTGGTATATTTATTGGTAATTGACAGAGGACCTGTATGTACCAGTGTGGTATATTTAGTTGCATTTGACAGAGGGACTGTACCTACCAGTGTGGTATATTTAGTTGCATTTGACAGAGGGCCCATATGTACCAGTTTGGTATATTTAGTTGCATTTGACAGAGGGCCTGTATGTACAGGTGTGATATATTTAGTGGCATTTGACAGAGGGCCTGTATGTACCAGTGTGGTATGTTTAGTGGCAGTTGACAAGAGGCCTGTATGTACCAGGGTGGTATGTTTGGTGGCAGTTGACAAGGGGCCTGTATGTACCAGTGTGGTATATTTAGTGGCATTTGACAGAGGGCCTTTATGTACCAGTGTGGTATATTTATTGGTAGTTGACAGAGGGACTGTATGTACCAGTTTGGTATATTTAGTTGCATTTGACAGAGGGACTGTATGTACCAGTATGGTATATTTAGTTGCATTTGACAGAGGGCCTGTATGTACAGTATGGTATATTTAGTTGCATTTGACAGAGGGCCTGTATGTAACAGTGTGGTATATTTATTGGTAGTTGACAGAGGGCCTGTATGTACCAGTGTGGTATATTTATTGGTAGTTGACAGAGGGCCTGTATGTACCAGTATGGTATATTTATTGGTAGTTGACAGAGGGCCTGTATGTACTAGTATGGTATATTTATTGGTAGTTGACAGAGGGCCTGTATGTACCAGTATGGTATATTTATTGGTAGTTGACAGAGGGACTGTATGTACCAGTGTGATGTCAATAGTATTTACAGTATTAGTATGCATACTGGCATGACATAAATATTGAATGACAATTAAACAAGCACTGTTAAAATTATAAAGATTTGAGACTGTGCGTTATATTCATCAAAGTCTTTACATCTCCCATTATGTTTTCCTGACTGATTCCTTGTCTGATGTAAATGATGTTAGTCCTGAAAAATAAGGTAAATATTTACACCTAGCTGGGTGATTGCGTTGGTCAGCTGTCCAGTGGAATATTTGTTACATTGGTGTTGTTGATTGGCAACTGTTGCAGATCCAGTTTCACCAGCATCATAATTGTATATTTTGAATTATATATCCTTAGCTTCTGGGAATTAAACTCTGTAGATCTATAAATATATGTATTTATTAATCGCCTAGCTCTTTCCTATTAACAACTTATTGTTCATGGTGAAAAATATGACTAATTTGCCCTCATACAAAACTGTTTCCCTAACTTGATTTTCTATAAATTACTTTTGCTTTTGCAGTACTAAAAATAATTGACAAAATAACCCCCCAAATGTTTATCACTATTTTATGGCTTTTTTAAAAATGACTGAATGCCATTTAATTTTTTTACCTTAACATTTGCAGATCTTTGGTAAAGGGAGAACTAGATCTAGTGGATTGTCTGCTATGGAAACAAGTTGACTGCTTCTAAAATCAGCATTACATAGAGTATTACTTGAAAATTTAAGTTCAGATAAAGTTATATAGACACAAAATGACTGTGTCAGTTTTGTTCTGAATAAAACAAAGAGGAGGTTCAGATGGGTCAAATAAAATTAACTATTTCATATGTGCATTAGTGAATAACAGCAATTAAGTTCGATTTCATTTGTGACCCAGAATTAATTCTTTAAATTGCAAAATAACAGAGGATTTTAGTTCATCATATAAGAAGGTAAAGGAGCTGAATCATGTAAACTGATAAAATGTTCATCATGATGCTTTGTTCTTTCCCACATTCCATGCCTCCAATTCATTTTTCAGTGCCAGAACCTTCATTTAAAGCCAGACTTTGATGATTATCACTTTCTGGGGTTGAGTTGAATTATCAGCTATATTAGGTTTTTTCTCACTTCTTTAGATGTTTTTCTTTTCAAATACTTGTACTTACAAAATGAATGAAACATCACCGTTTTGATCTAATTCACTTTTTTCAGGCTCCTGAGAAATTTTCTTTCCCCTTCTGCAAGTTTCACATTAGGAGATGTAAAGAGGCTACAGGTCGAGTGGTAATGTGGAGACAGATGAGAATATACAACAGTTTTACATTAGAAGCCACTTTCAGTGGAACCTCCATGAACAGGTTAGCAGTTCAAAGTTAGCTAATGCTATTCACATGAATGAGTGCTCCCTCATTATAACACTGTCCATAAGAGTCATAGAGTATATTATCTTACGGGAAGGCCACTTAAAATAAAAGTTAATTATACAGGACTCCCTCATTATAACACTGTCCATAAGAGTCATAGAGTATATTATCTTACAGGAAGGCCACTTAAAATAAAAGTTAATTATACAGGACTCCCTTATTATAACACTGTCCATAAGAGTCATAGAGTATATTATCTTACAGGAAGGCCACTTAAAATAAAAGTTAATTATACAGGACTCCTTCATTATAACACTGTCCATAAGAGTCATAGAGTATATTATCTTACAGGAAGGCCACTTAAAATAAAAGTACATTATACAGGACTCCTTCATTATAACACTTCATTGGGTGCCATGGAGTATACAGGTACCATCCTACAGTAAGATTTCCTGTTAATGAAGTACATGACACAGTACTACTTCATTATAACACTTCATTGGGTGCCATGGAGTATACAGGTACCATCCTACAGTAAGACTTCCTTTTAATGAAGTGCATGATACAAATAATTTTGCTACCATTTAATGAAATTGAAGGCATTGCCATAGTCATTTTATAACAGGACCCATGTTGTAATGAGGAATGTTATGGTGAGGGAGTGCTTTATTCATTATGGACTGGATGAGTTTCTTTTCTTTGTATATGACAGGTTGATCACTGACATTTCACTTCTCTTTGTGTGGGTTCAAGTCTTGGCTTAGCCAGCATGTGTATGTGAGAAAGCTTGCCAGTAGCTTCCCAGGGGTCAGTGGTTCTTCGTGGGGTTTTCCTGAGTTTTTCCACCACCATAATACTGGCTGCCATGTAGAGCTTGTCATGTGCTGAAAAATGGGCTTAATTAAACCCACCAAGCAACAGTGATCTTGTCCAGACGTGTATAAAGTTGTCGACCGCATTAATTTCCAAACTATTTGAAATAAATCTCTTAAAGTTAGAGAATAAGTGCTATTAAGGTGTCACATGAATTATTTCAAAAACAAATCACATTGCCAACCTTAAAATCTGGAAATTGTATGTTAAAATTGTATATTTTCATAAAATGTATGGAGTTTTTATTGGCCCATCAGTCTTCATAACTGGTTTGTATAAAATGGCATTATTTAAAAAATCTTTAAAACAAATTGAAAGTTTTAAGAAGCACATTCAGGTTGAAAATGTGTATTGTGGAGTTTGTTATATTTCCTGCTTCCAGCTGATTCAGTGACAAGTTAGTACAAAAAGACTTTGTCGATTGTTGTAACACAACCTTTATCTTCATAGAAATATATATATTTTTTGTAATTTATATAAAAGGAGAGAAGTTTTCTATCTTAACAGGTGGTATATTTATGAGGAGATAAGTTTTGCATATTAAATGGGTGGTATATTTTTGCATATTAAATGAGTGGTATATTACAAGGAAAGAAGTTTTTATATTTTAAGCAGGTAGTGAATTTACAAAGAGAGAAGTTTTTGTATTTTAAGAGGTAGTGAATTTAAAAAAAGATGGAAGTTTTGTACATTAAGTGAGTGGTATGTTACAAGGAGAGAAGTTTTGTCTTTTTAGCAGGTGGTATATTATGAGAAGAGAAGTCTTTTATTTTATGTGGGTATTATATTTATTAAGAGAGAAGTTTTGTATATTAAGCAGATGGTATATTACTATACAAGGAGAGTTTGTATGTTGAGAGCATGGTGTATTTCTTCTGATCAGACATACTTTCATTCTTTAATCTTGTTAAACAAATTGCAGTTTACTTTTTCAAATTAACATAGTAAAAGGAAATAATAATTCAGTGTAGCTTTCTGAAAGATTATTTCCTTGTTGTGCCAGCCACAAATTACATAATAAATTTATAAAGATAAATCTGATATAATTATAAGTGAAACTAATTCAACGTGATTTACACTGCATATACTGGGAGTAAATGACTGCAGCTGTTCATCTATTGAATTTTGACCTTATGTCAGAATACAAGGTATAATACATGAAGAATGGATATTTGAAGTTGTATTGTACCTGAGCTGCTAAGAATAAAAGAGTTAGCATTACAGTGTCCATTATCATTATCGGATTATTTTTTGATGATTTTACATCAAAAGAAATGGACTGATAGAGGTTTAGCTAGGATGGGATTTTGATTGCAGAAGGTAGTTCTTAGTTTCAGAGTTTGATTTCTGAGACATGTTAAGTACTAAAACAATATTGTGGCTTTTTTTGGTGTTATTAGGTGACAGTGCCATTATATAAATGCATATATTTCATGTATCTGTAGGCTAATAAATAGGAAATTATATATAAAAACTATCACACCTGGTATCATATATACAAACAAGGTTATTCCCAGGAAATAGGGAATTATCACATGTATTCAAGCAGGATGTTGTAACATTCATTTAGTGTTTGGTCATGTGTAAGTTGTTAGAGCAAAAGATAGTTTATGATTTGAATCTGGATTGAGATTTCTGTTTAGATAAAGTTGTTTTAAAGACTTGTATTGTTACATTTGCAGGGAAAGTTGTCGACATTTCAATATAGCCGATTTTATGGAAATGGGTAAAGCCCTGTGCCAGTCTGTGTTAGAGTACCAACGTGTTCAGGAAGACAAAGCGTAAGTTACATTTCCTTCCTTTTTCTTTTTATATACAACTTTTTTTTTATATAAAACAAAAAATTCTATGAAAAGACTTTTTTAAATCAAAACTGTTTAAAGGCTTCATAAATAATTAAAAAGGTTTTGAAAGAGGCTAAAAATTATGTGCGCCTCTGTAAATTTGAGTATATCAGTGGTCTTGGAATTATTTTAAATTTAAACTTAAGCTAAACTTTTATCACTGAACGACATATCTATTTGTTCATACTTTATTGGTTTGATTGTCTTGTATTAAAGGAATCAAGATCAGACGGCACAATTTTTATGTTCCACATCAGTAGCTCTCCATTTGTATGTTGGTACATCCATACATCCATATCTCAGTGTGCCAGTCCTGATTCCACTTTATTATGGTAACATGAAAACTATTTGACCTAAATTCATTAAATTTTACTCACTTAATCATGGTCAGATGGTCAGGCTGCTTTTTAAAAAATTTTAAAATTTTTTGTGAATGTTTTGAAATTTTACCTTTTTGACAAAAACCTTTCGTTTTACTTTCCAGCAAACACACTGAGATTATTCTGGATCTAACAAGATACCTAACTCTACAAGTATTACAGAAGAAAGATGCTAACAGTAATGTACGACTGCCCAACCTTCGTGCTGTGGCTCGTGCAGAAAGGGCATCAACTATGCCGGCTACAGGTGAGTCTGATGCCTGTTTTAGCCATGTTTGCTTTCTGTTTCTTTGTTTCTTCCAAGTGCCAATGGGTATTACTTGTTCATTGAGCTTTAATTATCATACATTTTCTTGGATGCTAGCTTTCTTTTATGAAGTCTTGTTAGAGTTTCACTGAATGTCAGTCCATGTGCCGATGTCTCAGTCCATCCATTTACCAGTCTCTCTGTCCATATGTCAATCAACAATTTTCTTTCAGCAGGATAACTTTACTGGGGATTGTTTGATTTAAATAAACTTGATTTTCAGTTTTTCATTCATAGGACTAAGAAATTCATTTCCAATCTTCTCTGCCTTTTTGCTTTAGAGGTTTTATGAACTTTTAACTTTTGTCTCTTCAACATATCTTTCTCAAGGATTGTTGGAATAAAACTTGTGGGAGTTAAGGCCCCTGGGTTATTCCTGTCTTCCTGGAATCACATTTTGCAATTCAACCAAATTTGGCATGCATCTTTATTCTTTATACATACTAAGATTGAGACCTGCATTATCTGCTGGAGTTATGCTCCTTGGTTACCCATTGACCTAACTTGGGTTTCTCTGCATTATCTGCTAGATACTGAATTCTTGACTAAATAACCATAATCCTATAGGTCCATTGTCAGATTTCACTTTCCTCTGAGTTTAAACTCATGTAATGTACAAAACACTGGCTAGGAACCTGATGATGCCTTGAATGTGTTTTTAATTTCCATCATTCCCAACCACTTCAGTTTAAAGTGCTGCCAAGGAAATTTTATTGAGCCTGTCCTTTTATGATTCACCTATCACTTGGGTATGGGATGAAGCGAATTCCTATGTACATGTATAATCTATTAGTTCAGGCTAAACATGTAAGCATTAACATTGTATTTGGTCCATAAATGCATTTTATTTTTTAGGGCAAAAATATTCTTATTAAAAAGTATCAAAATTCATCAAGTCATTTAAGTCATCAACATTTAATACTTTCAGAAATGTTAAATTGGAACCAAAGAAAATCCCTGAATAATTTCCAATATAAATTTTTTAAAACAAGAGACCCTTATATGTCATTGACAGTTTTTATTTTATTAATGTTGATATTGGTGTGACTAGACCTATTGATAGACATGTACAAAGTCATTGCTATGTTGAGTTTCTAGATGGACATATCATCAGTATGTTGAGCCTCCTCAATAGATGACAAAAATTGATGCAATAAATTCTTTCTTTTTTTTTAGTGTAAATTATACATGAATCAGAATGGATGGATGGATGAATGAATGAACAATTTCATATCTCAGAATAAAAGGTTATTTGAACTTGTTGGTGCCATGTGATTTTATTAGTAGCTTGCATCAGTATTTATACCTAATTTGAGTTGTTAGGAACTCTTAGTAACCCACCAGATTGAAGAACCACTTCAGCTCTTAGATTCTCCAAGTGATATGAAATCTTCGTTTCATTTGTCAGCCTTTATCTTTAAACATTAGGGGTGTGGGTGTGTGTGTGTGTGTGTGTGTGTGTGCGTGTGTGTGTGCATGTACGTGTGCGTGTGTGTGTGTGTGTGTGTGTGTGTGCAACCACCATCTGGCATGTGATGTCACAAGCATCGTGTCTGATGTCACCTCCAACTGGTATATAATGTCAGCACCTTAAAGGTCACCACTACCTGGTGTTTAATGTCACCACCACCTGGTTTTTAATGTCACCACCACCTGGTGTTAATGTCATCAGTGCCTAGTGTTTAACATCACCACCACATTGTGTTTTATGTCTACACCACCTGATATTTAAATAAGGGAAGATAGTTATTCAAGATAAATTGTGTAATCTTCAAAAAGATGCATTACAGCTCTTTTTCCCAACTGTAGAGATAGATGCTATTACAAATCTTTGCACTGACTCCCTCCACTACTTCATCTCTGTCCCCACTAATCCCTCCACTACTTCATCTCTGTCCCCACTAATCCCTCCACTACTTCATCTCTGTCCCCACTAATCCCTCCACTACTTCATCTCTGTCCCCACTTCCTCTGAGCTGCATTCAAAATTTAAAAGATTGTCATCTTCTCACAAGTGAAGTTGTGTAATTATTATAGATCTTTAATGTGTAGACACACAAGTGTAGTGTAATTATCGTGGGTCTTTTAAGTTTAGACAGGCAAGCAAATTTGCATAATTTTTATGTGCATTTGCTGTTTTTTTATTATCCAGCTATCATAATCAGTGAGCATGATTTCACACACACACATAAAGAGACATCTAAAATAATCGTAAAAGTCAATATTGATAAGAAAACAGCACAACTTAATGTAAATACACATTTTCAAGTTTATAAGACCATTTGAAACAAAACACATTCAAAAAGTTGTTTATTGGCAACTTTATAATATCTTTAATGTTTTGAGGCAGATTTACACATTAAGTTTGGACATCCCCATTACAAATTACAATGGTCTTAAGATTCATTTGTCATGTGATCATACTTTGAATTAAGGCAATTATAAGGCAAGTTACTCTCTTTATAGAATTTTATTACGGAATTTAACATTCTTCCTCTGTCATACCCTTTCAGAATTTCAAGATGGTCAGAAAATGGAGGACTTTCCTGCTGAAGATTCTTCTGAGTCAGATCGATTTTCAGATGACGGCAACGTAAAAGCTTACGATACCGATTCAAATGGTGCTTTTGAACATTCTAGTGAAAGTAAAGGGAAAAAGAACAAAACTGCAAAGGACCATCAGAATAGCATTCTCAGTAAAATGGATATTAACAATATACTAGAAAATGCATCTCTCAAAACAATGGATGGTTGTTTGAAATTGTTAGCTCAACTCAAGGTGACAGAGACACTTGATGAATCTGAGTAAGTATCAAATGCCATGAATTGATTGAGATTCTAATTAAAGTGGGCTAAAGATCAAGTAACACACTTTCTGACTGGTGAAATGTTAAAATTTACAGCAGTAAAAAATTTATGGTAAGCTGTCAGAAATCTTGATAGCTTTCGAACATCTTGACTCTCCCTGTGAGGTAGTGCCAGGATTAATTACAGTTTCTGCTATTTTTAACCAAATTTTCCAACATGTGTTGAGTATTTGTTGACATCAATGGCGATTTTACTTTCACAAATGTATGTGTCAGCACTGCTGACAAGTTAAAGATAGAAATCAGTCTACAAAGGTTAAACTACCATTAGCATCTTTAGTATCAATGGCACTAGCCCTGCTGGCATGTTACATGTAAAACTCAGTTTGCAACAATAAGACTACTTTTTTAATTTTATAAAAATATTATTGATTGAGGCTAAAGAGGATATAGAATATAATGAAAATATCAAAAGTTGCCCAACAGAATATCATGAAAATATTAAATAGTCCCATAACAGAACATAATGAAAATATCCCAGTCCCCAAATAGAATATATTGAAAATATTCCAGTCCCCAAATAGAATATAATAAAAATATCCAGTCCTCAAATAGAATACAGTGATAATATTCACAGCCTCCTATATATATATATATATATATATATATATATATATATATATATATATATATATATCCAGTCCCCTAATAGAATATAATGAAAATATCTCCAGTCCCTAAATAGAATATATTGAAAATATCCCAGTCCCCTAATAGTATATAGTGGAAAAATCCACAGTCCTCTAATAGAATACAGTGTATATATCCAGTCCCCTAGTAGAATATAGCAAAAACATCCCCAGTCCCAAAATAGAATGTAATGAACATATCCACAATCCCCTAATAGAATATAGAAAAACATCCCCTGTTCCCTGTTGTAACATGCCACTGAAGTACAAATAAACGCTGAAAGCTTGTGGTATCATGCCATCAAAAATGTCGCCGAAGTGCCTGAATTTCACCAATCAAAATCAAACAGAGGTCTGTTCAGTTTCTAACACAATCTTTGTTAAAATAGAACAGCTGTATTTCACCAGCAAGACTCATTAAAGGTTGAAGTTCATGTTCAAGCCTCTTTAAGATGAAGTTCATGTTCAAGCCTCTTTAAGATGAAGTTCATGTTCAAGCCTCTTTAAGATGAAGTTCATGTTCAAGCCTCTTTAAGATGAAGTTCATGTTCAAGCCTCCTTAAGATGTTCATATTTTAAGATGCCACAGTTTGCTCTACTACTGAGGAAACAACTTTAAGTTTCTATTTCACATATTCCTTTGTCATTAAGTGTACGGAGCTTGCATTTTGTGATTCCAAGGACGATTTATACAAGTTTTTAGA